>ML822380.1:11624-24571 GCA_009831015.1 Picea engelmannii
TGTTATTGTCCATTTTGGGTAAATGTTAGCTAGAGTTCTAGAGTCTGGGTTTGGAACCAGAACAAGGATGTAACAGAGTCATGTCCTATTGTAATGTTGGAAGAACAAGGTTTCAGGTTAAACTTGGTTCTTAGTAGCATAGAGTTTTATTTTTAGCTTTGGCATGACCGAGCTGTGTCTGTAACTCAGTCGAATCATTCAATTGAGAAGAACCATATAATGGTAATACATAGAGAGACCCAAATTTTGAAATTATTGTGTCTATTTAGCTTCATATTATATTGAATATTGTTTCATATTATCTTTATGTCAGATCTACTTAATTGGATATAACTTCTTTATGAATGCAACAGAACTGTGTTTTCTTTCATCTGGGATAGGAATGGTTAGACAGTTCTAGGTTTAATCTATTTTTCACAAGATTAACAACAATCTTGAGACTGTATGGATTTGTCTAAGTATTATTATTAGCCTTCTCTATTTTCTTCATCTATGTTGCGCTTCAGGTGAGACTTCTTCCCCTCGAGGAAGATTGAAATTCCAACACTCTAGACTACTTCAATACCTTTTTTTGGTAACCTGAGAAGGACCCTAGTCTAATCAATTCCACACCAACAAAATGATCCCATTTTCGGGAGCTTCTTCATAAGGGAACATGTATGAAGAATGCATCAATGGATCCATGGATTTGATATTCACCAATGGTGGGAGAGAAATTGTGATGCCTCCATATGGAAAGAAGCAGAGTTATGAGGTAAATTCATGAAAGATACATGAGAGGTTATCTTTTACTCAAAAAGATCAAGTGACCAATATGAGATATTATAGGTTAAATTTCTGGAAAACTATTCCATTGGATAGATAGGCTCCAAGAATCTTTGGATTTCTAAGAAAAATTCAAGAATACCTATACTTGGGATACATAAAAGATTGCAACACTTCATCGTCTAGATCGCCTGATCACGCAAGCAGTTGATTTATGGGTTTGCAATTGAGAACCACCCGTTTTTTTCAAGGGAAGAAGTGGATTTCAAGAAATATGCATGGGGAAGACTACTAAGAGAAATTCCCTTGTGGATTAAGATATTCTTTATGGAGGAAAGGATATTGACTATCTCCCCAACTGAGATGACAATCTGAACATGCATGCTTGGGGTGGGGTGACATTGGGGTGGGATCACGTCCTGAGAAAGGGGAGAGGGATCTTTGATAGGTGGGGGAGCAACAAGAAATGGATGCAAGGAATGAGGGAGCCTTGAAAAGAGCCGACATAGTTGAGAAGTGGTGGTGCAGTAAGATATAGAAAGAAGTAAAGCAGTATGAGGTGTTGAGGAAAGGAATTGGACCAGGAGAAGTCAATGAAGGAAAGGAGGAAGAGTTGAGGAAGATGAGAAGACAGGGAATACTAGTCAATCAAAGAATAAATGAGAGAGAAGTGCAGAGAGAAATGAGTCCCCAAAAGGGTGGAAAAGAAGAATAATTTGTAGAAGAAAGGGTAGATCAGGCCAGAATGGATCTTGCATAAGAAAGAGAATATTTATCCCCAATACCAGGAAATATTGGGATCCCAACATAAGAGACGACTCCATAGAATGAGAATGAGACCCCCAAGATAAAAGAATCCTGCCAAGAAGCCAGTGGAACCAAATTCAAATCACCCATCCCCCAAGTATCTTCTATACCAGTGGTAAATTCTATACTACCTTTTTATGCTATTTTTATTTCAATATAGTCATTTAGTCAGTCACAACCAGTGAGCACAAAACTGGGAGGATATTGGGATCCCCTAGTATACCACAATTAGGATCGTTAGGGTTTACCTTTATAGGAGTAATAATATCAAAAATGGATGGAAACGTGGGAGGCTCGATCACTCGATACCCAAAATTTTTGGGTAAAGGAGACGAGGATATTGAGGAGCATTGGTTTCTATGTAAAACGATTTGAAGGTCTAGAGGGACTCTAGATGCAAATAAACTAGTTGAATTCCAGGCTACCTTGAGAGGTCGTGCTCTCAAATGGTACATGAAGGATATTGATCCAAGAGGAGTGCAAGGACAGACATTCACACATGTCCAAGTTCATATAAAATTCATAGCAAAGTTTAAACTACCTCAGTAAGAACAACAAGCTCTATCTGAGTTGCATGAAATTCAGCAGAGGGAAGTTGAATCAACTTGGGAATATAGTCACAAGTTTAAGTATTCTATTGGGATTCTATCACATCCAATTCATGAAGATCACTAGATAGAGTGGTATATCTAAGGATTTCTACCTCTGACACAAATTATGTTAACACAACAACGAATAACCACCTTGACAGATGCCTTGGAACAATCAATGAAGATTGAATCCATGGCATGATATACGGGGAGCCTAAGGGTGACCATACCCCCAATGGATGCACATTTGGCACAACTACAAGGACAAATATCAAGACTAGAAGAAAAAATTCAAGAATTGATTATACCCAAACCAAAACAATGTTAATTATGGTGTATCGAATGCTACACAAAGGGGCATCTAGAAAACTCATGTCCACGTATGAGGGGAATGTGACCTCCTCACAATATAATGGGACCCTCATAGGGATCCATGTGAGGATTTGTGCACGTATCTGTGAATTTACCATTCTATACCCCAACCCTATATCATGCCTTTCTAGGAAATAAGGCATCGTAGTCAAGTGAATATTGTGAGATCTACCAAACTCAAGGGAATGCACCAAGGAAGTCCCCCATTATTCATAAGTATTCTACCAAATGAATACAATACATTGTAAGTTATGTGCATCTACCACGCATGCTACGAATCAGTGTAGAGCATTGGATGCTCTTTCAGACATATTGGATCGAACATCATTCAAGGTGAATGAAACCCCTCAAGGTCTGAGAAGAGGTTGAGGAGGTGGGGCTGAAGGAGACTTTAGAGGAGGAAGAACTGGGGGAAGAGGAGAAAATCAATTCTAAAACTATGTTGATCAAGGTCACATGGCTAGGGATTTTCCTCAACTGATATGGCCATAGTGTTCTCACTCCAGAACCAATGGACACACAACCAAAGACTATCGAGAGATAATTGTGAGATAGGAAGATCGAGAACATCAATGAGGATCCATACTCATTGGCTCATAGGTAAAGAGTTAAGTTAAGGGAAAATTACCCAAGATTAATATCATTACTGGCGAAGGAGAAAATACTAGCATAAATGATGATAATCTTCCTAAGATCTAGAAAGCAGTGCCCAAGGAGGACGGGTATGACCCTACGAAACAAAATATATTATTTAAAGATGAAATAGAAGTATTCTAGAGTATCCCTATGAAATAGAGGAAAAACCCCCTCATCCCACCATTTATCTTAATATTGCGTAGATCCTACCTCACCCCCCGTACCCCAAAACCCCATAATCTAGATGAAACAACCGAAGTAGTCCAAAAATGTTGTCAACCTTTGGTTTAAACTATTTTTTGATATTCTTGGGAATGAATAGAAGACAGAGAAGTTGCACAATTCTATGTATCTAGTCCTAAGAACAGAGGAATCCTTGAAAGCTAGAATAATGAATAATCTTCCCAAGAAGAACACTTAGAGAGTGGAAAGAAGGAAAATACGGACTGGGAAAGTGATCTGGATTTTATGAGAAGAACGAAATGACTAAATATTATTAACAGGTTCTTAACACAAAATAATATAGATACAGTAAAACTAGTTTTCTATTCAATAAGGAAATAAGCTGAAATTGTAAAATGCAGTGGAAACAAGCTTGTTGGAATGGTGGTGGCTTATCTCTGAGAAGAGATTTGATGGCTGCGCTCATTCACAAGAACATGATTACAATGAGGCTCCGAAAGAATTTTTACAATAAACAGGAATTCCAAAAACCTTAGACATCCAAAAACCTAACCCTAGGATATGAAGTGTTAAATGTCATGTGGGCCTCGTCTGGGTAAGTTAGTACATCAGCTTCTCAGGGTCATAACTTTTGCATACGATCTCTATTTTAGGCGTATGATAGCTTGTTGGAAATTTATCATCGAGGATATTCATGTTTGGGGATAAATCATTCCTTTGACTATAATTGAGAATCTCAATCTTGAAAAACCTTCATTTCTACCCTCAAAATGGCCCCAGAAGTAAAAACGACTAAAAATAGTAAATTGCCAATATTGCTAGAAAATTGTTTTGAGCCAGTTGGAAAAGGTGGGTGGCCACCGATATCCACCTGGATCAATTCTCCCTCCTTAGGAAGAATTTTTATCCATTTCTTTGAGTTCCCCCATCATATGAGGAAATTTCTACTGAATTTGGCCCAAGGTGAGCAACTTGCCTTTGTGGAGGAGTTGCCTTGCTTTGACGACTCAATAAAGATGGATCCTTTGATGTTGAGTTCCATTGATTTGTGTTTCCACAATCGGATCACTGGATTCCTTTTCTACGCAGTCAGGGTTGAGCTTTGTTGGTGTCATATGTTCTACTACGTTTGAGGTCTCCAATAATGGTTGGAAATAAGGGTGAAGGAGATCCACATTGAGCACTTGGTGTAGGCCAAGGAAAGGAGAAATATTGAACTCAAAAAAATTATCCCCCATAGACTTAGTGATGGTGTATGGCCCATAATTAAGTGGGTGAATCTTCCGATAGGGTCCTTTAAGGCGTTCTTTCTGCAAGTGAAACCAAACATTGTCGCCCATCTGAAACTTATGTGGCACCTAATGTTGATCATGGCACTGCTTGTACTTGTCATTAGAATTCTATAGGATATCTTGAACCTTTTGGTGGATGTGCTAGATTCAATCAATGAACTGGGTGGCTTTGTCAGCTTCAGTTGGAGTAGGAGATGATTCGGTCGAGGTGACTGGAAGGGGATGTGCAACATCTATGGGACCCAAATGTTGGAATCTCAATCCCACTTGAAAGGGGTTGTGGCCAGTTGATCTATGCAGGGCTCGATTTTAAATATGTTGGACATAGGGAAGGCTCTCATCCCATGTGAAAGGGTGCTTTGAATTATACATGCGAAGCATATGCACAATCATTCAATTTACGACCTCCACTTGGCCATCTGTATGGGGGTGGAAGGTTGTGGATTTGGTGAGCTTGGTGTCCAGCAGTGACTAGAGGCTCAACAAGAATGTGTTGAGAAATCGGTTGTCTTGATATGAGACAATGGTTTGTGGGATCCAAAAATGTACCCAGACTCTTTCAAGGAAGATCTTGTTAGTGGCCTCTGTTGTGATGTTCTTCTTCTAGGCAACCAGAATCGCCATCTTAGAAAAGTGATCAAAAACCACAAAACAGAGTCATTTCCTTGCTTGGTGGATAGGATACCCAACATGTAGTCCATTGATATGGATTCCCATGGCCTATAAAGAGTATTAATAAGGGTGTATAGGCCCTATTTCTTAGTGGTCGGTTTGGAAATAGCGCATGCAGTGCAGGACCAAATATACTTGTTGATCTGCTATCGAAGTTTCATCCAGTAGAAATGTTTTTGCATCATTGCCACTGTATTTTCAATGGAGAAGTGTCCTACCACTAGACTATAGTGGGCTTCCAAGATCATCTTCTCTCGCTCGCTTTATGGAACATAGATATGGCCCAAATGACACAAAAACCCATCCTGAAGATGGAAATTATTGACAACTATGTTTGCACCCAACATTTGGTAGGTGGTGGAAAATTCTGGGTTTGTCTCATAGAGTTGGGGCCATCCATAGGTCTCATGGCTATGGGAGTCTAGCACCATGGTGAGTGTCACGCCTAGTGATCTATTGAGGCAATCAATGATGTGATTGGTGCTTCTTATTTTATACTTTATGTTGAGGTGGAATTGTTGCAAGTATGTGGACCACTTTTGATGGTGATCATTCTGTAATTTTTCTTGTATCTACATGAACTGTAGTGGATTATGATTAGTATGGATGAATGTTTGCTTCCCAAGAATGTAATGTTTCCACTAGCGGCAAGCTTGCACACTGGAGTACATTTCTTTGTCATAAGTAGGGTACTTATGGACAACATCTGATAGTGTATCACTATGATGGGCCATGGGGTGGCCGTGTTGAGTGGGAATGACACCTACCACATAGTATAAAGAATCTGTATCGATCTCAAAGGGTTGTTGCAGGTTTGGTAGTGAATGTACTAGGGTTGAGCATAATCTCTGCTTCAAATCATCGAACACTTGTTGTTGGGACTATCCCCAAGAAAATTTCACCTTACCACCACCCCTGGTTATTTGGATGAGGGCCCATGCAATATGGGAGAATCCCAACATGAACCTACGGTAGAAATTGGCAAGGTCCAAGAAGCTCTAAAGCTTAGTGAGTGTTGTTGGGGATGGCCAGTCATGGATGACTTAGATCTTGGCTAGCTACACATGTACGCCATGTTGATCAATTATGTATACTAGGTAATGGACCCTATTCATACTGAAGGTGCATTTTTCCAAGTTGGCATATAGCTTATTCTATCGTAGGGTGTGCAGAACATGTTGAATATGCCGCAAGTATTCGGCCCAAGCCTTGCTATAAGTGAGAATTTCATCCAAATACACCACTACAAAAGTATTGGTGAATGTTCACAATATATCATCCATCATCCTCATGAATGTGGTTGGAGCATTTTTCAAACCAAAGGGCATGAACAACCTTTCAAAAAGGCCTTACTTTGACTTGAAGGTGGTTTTCCATACATATGTTTGTTCTATCGGGACCTGGTGGTAGCCAGACTTCAAATCAATCTTACTAAAGTATTTGGCCCTCGTGAGTTGATCAAGGAGGTCATCGATTTGGGGAATTGGGTACCAGTTTCTGACTGTGATTTTATTTGGAGCCTAGTAATTAATGCAGAGTCACCAGGTCCCATATTTCTTCTGTACCCGCACGATTGGGATCCCGTAAGGTGATGAGATGGGATGAATGTGCTCCTTGTGGAGCAGTTCTTAGATCTGTCACTTGATCTCCTCATTCTCTAACAGATAGTGAAGATAGATTGGCCCATTGGGAAATGATGTGTAGGGGGTCATATTAATGGGGTGCTTGACCTGGCAATGTAGAGGTACCCCGATAGGTGAGGAGAAGATATTTGAGTATTCTTCCACAAACTTATCTACTTTCTTCTGTTGTGTGGAGAGGTCGGCCATAGAGACCTTGGATGTGGCTATGATATTTCACTTATTCTGAGAGAAAATCTTGAAGAATACAAACTTCACCATCTAAGAGATGACCTTCCTACATTTCTTAGTAGAGATTAAGGAAATAGAACTTGGTGGGACTAACTTAGGTATCCTGTATAATTTCTTGTTCAAAGTAATAATAACACTACAAGGAATAGACTCATATAGAACATATACGAGGCCTAGAATCATATATGGGTTGGCCCAAAAGAACATTATAATATTTGAGAGGAGAAAAATCACACAATACCTCATATTTGAAGGGCTTGATGCCGTATGACAATCGAGACTATTAGTTGACGCGGAGATCACTTCCTTGGCAGAGCCATCCAATGGTGTAGGTTTGTGGGTGTGGCATTGTCGTCAGAGCTAGCCTCTTGATGACCTCTACTGAGATGATGTTCTTTTGGATACCTCTATCAACGATGAAGTGTAACATGGTACCTTTTACCCACATATGTGAATGGAAGAGGTGGTCTCCTTCTTTTGGCTCATCTGGTTCACCAGGTTGGAGCTTGGTGGTAGAAACGGTGGCACTGGGTTCCGCATCAATTATCCATCTTCCCCTTTCTTTTTCTAGCTTAGAATCTAAACCCACATCTAATTCAGAGGCTTTAACTTCGGCCACCGACAACTTCTTTGAGCGATAATCAATAATGTTATGCCAAGAATTCTTATGGAAGTCACACCACTTCCTGATATCTTTCTTTGTCTTTTCGGTGTCCTTCATTTCTTGAGGCTTGGACTGGTTGTCCTAATACTGTCCTTATTTTCTTTGTCCTTTTCTCTGTGTGTTGGGGTTGCCCTTTCCTGGATTTTTTTTTGAGGGGTTCCCAGGCCCAAATTGTCGCATCTTTTGTTTGAGATTCTGCTCGATTTTGACGTCATATCAGTAAGCTATGTCGAAGGATGAGATGTCTCAAAATTCCATTTTAGTCTGGATGTATCTATGTAGATATCCACGATACTTGAGCACCATATGTTGCTCTAAATCATTGTTACCCATCTTGGTGTGAAAGGTATGAAATATATTTGTGAAATCTGGCACTCCTTGGTCTCTTTCTTGTCGCATTGTGGTCCATTTGGTATACAAGTCATCATAACTTTCGACATGGTAGTATTGTTCCTTAATAGGATCCCTGAAGGATTCCCAGGTGGTCGTGACTGTAAATAATGAGAGTTCCTCTATTTTCGTTTTCTCACAGAAAGTTTCCCACCAGTCATTGACATGGGGAATGACTTTGAGGAGTGTAAAAGTAATCTTTTCTCTATTCGAAAAGTTATGGACAAACAAATACCCTTCTAGTAGATTGAACCACTTGTCTACAACATATACATTTATCTGGCCTTAAAATATAGGAATATAGAAGTTTATTTTTACCTTGAAGGGGGAAGCACCTCTGCTCGATGAAGATGCGTTGCCTGTTGGTAACTGTTGAAGGATTTGCACGAAATTATCCATCATATCATTCCTTTGTTGCATGAGGGATTCCTCAATCACCATTTTGAAAGGATATCCTCTTCTATCATCCTTCTTTTCTCCTACCATGAGAGGTTTCTTGGTCGTGCGAGAGATTTTGTCCTCAAGAGAAACAAGCTCAAGACCCAACTCTTTGTACTCCGACCTCGTTGGGGACATGCATTAAGATGAGAAGGAGCAAACTGCTCTGATACCACTAATCTAGATTTTATGGGTAGAACAAAATGACTACATATTATTAATAGGTTCTTAACAAAAAATAACAGAGATACAATAAAATTGGTTTTCTATTCAATAAGGAAATAAGATGAAACTATAAAATGCAGTGGAAACAAGCTTGCTGGAATGGTGGCAACTTATCTCTAAGAAGATATGTGACGACTGTGCTCATTTGAAAGAATATGATTACAATGAGGCTATGAAGGAATTTTTACAATAAACAAGAATTACAAAAATCCTATACATCGAAAACCTAACCATAGGAGATGAAGCGCCAAAAGTCACGTGGGCCCCGTCTGCGTAAGTTAGTACATCAACTTCCTAGGGTCGTAACTTTTGCATACGATTTCCATTTTAGGCGTATGATAGGCCATTGGAAAGGCATGGTTGAGGAGATTCATTTTGGGGGTGTAATAATTCCTTTAGCTATAAATGAGAATCATGATCCCAAAAAACCTTCATTTAGGCCCTCAAAATTGCCCCGAAAGTAAAAACCGCTAAAAATAGTAAATTGACAAAATTGCCAGAAAACTGTTTTGAGCCAGTTGGAAAAGGTGGGTGGCCACCGATATCCACCTGTATTAGAAAGAGTTGATACTAGAAGCCCAACTAGATGAGCTTGAGATTAAGGATGTTATGTTAGATCTAGGATATGATGTTAACATATTGCCTAAAAATACTTGGGAAGCTTTAGGGAAACCCCAATTGACATATTCCCCAATCCAATTGAGAATGACCAATCAATATTGTATTTTCCCAATAGGAAGGTTGGAGAATGTGGAGATATATGTTGCATGAATAAATATTGTAGCTAATTTTGAGGTGATTGAAATCATGGGGTATAAGGATCCTTATCCTGCACTACTTGGTATTTATTGGGATTATGATAATTATATTGTTATTGACCTAGAGAGGGATACCATGAAATTTGAAGTAGACGGAATACACATTTGTAGTTCATCCCTTGGATCTGTATGTAGGCCCTCGATACATGGAGACAACGAAAAACAATATATAAGGAGAGGATCTAGATTATTTATACGTCGTAACAATAGGAACAAGAGAAAACTACATCAATCTTATGTATGACAGATCAGTAAGTTGGAGGAGCATACAATCGATAGATGGAGACTCAGAACTTGCATTAGACAATTTGAAACAAGGTGCATATGAAATATTTTCAAGATGATGCAAAAATGTTAGAGCAACCAGATGGGTTGGAATGAGGGTCAAAGAACATCCGACATACATTGGTACCTCAGACCTTGGAAATTTTCTAGTTAACGTGGAAGAAAAGATAGCATAATATCAAAGGATTGTAGTTCTAGACTTAGCTCTAGAAGACACCCCTGCCATGTGGTGGGCTAGTCACAAAGAAGTAACTAGGAACTAGGAGGATGTAAAGCATGATATATAATGTAGATTTCAAGATAAGGAGCAACTAAAATCAGAGATGCAGACTGATTTTCAAGTTGTGCATCTATTCAATGGACTGTCTGATCCTAAAACACATATCAAGCAATGCATAAGACAATGGCAAGTTTCAGAAGTACCATATAACTTGCGGGTTCAATTGTTTCCCCATTCTCTAGGTCTGATCCTGAAATCCTTGTACATTCATGAAGAGAACAGAAGGAAAACCAACAGTTGGAAAAATTTAGCAGACCAATTTTGCAAGGATTTCTCTTTTACAAGTAAGTACCCTGAGCTTAAGATAGTCCTACAAAGAATTAAAGAAATTATTTTTACCAATGTTTGTAAATGAAAATTAGACCGAGTGATATGTGGCAATCATATTCAAGTGCTTCAGTCTAACCTTGACTTGGACACTAAAACGACACCCATATAATTATATAAAATCAAGAAGGATTTGGAAAACCCTGGTGATTTAGAAGAACTGAGAAATTTATACCTTAAGGAAACAAAATGAAGTAGAGAAATCTAGAACATGCTACCCAGTCAAATTGATATCTCTTATAACCATCCATTGAAGTTTCAAAAATTCTACATAGGAACTACAAAGAAACCCAAGATAGTTGTCGTAGGAGATTACTCGGATGACCAAACTAGCCAACAAATACATAGCTTGTTGCAGGAGTATGAGGACCTATTCCAAAATAATTTTTCAGAGCTAAAAGGGATAAAAGGGGCTATGGGAGAGATGAAAATTGAACTAAAACTAGGATCAAAACTTGTAAGGCATAGACCATACCATATTAAACCTAGGGTGAAAGAGAAGGTTAAGAGGGAAATAGACAAGATGCTTGAGGTTGGACTTATTTTCCCATTTGAAGAAGTAGAGCGGGTTAGCTCCATAGTCATCCAAAGAAAGAAAGGTATAGAGGAAATTAGGGTATATGTAGACTACATAAGCCTTAATTATGCTTGTGTGCATGAGCATTTTCCCATACCTTTTATTGATGAGGTGGTAGAATAGGTTGTGGGGAAAGAGTCTTATTCATTTATGGATGGATTTTAGGGGTATCACCAAGTGAGAATTGTTGAAGAATATAAAAAGAATACCACATTCATAACAAAATGGGGGTCATTTGCATATAATGTGAATGCCCCTGTAGTTTTTTCCCAGATTGTAATAGAAACCTTTTGAGAATTTATTCACAAATTTATAGAATTTTATATGGATGACTAGATGATGTATAGTCTGCTGAAAGAACATGTAGTGCTACTACAGTTGATGTTTGATCAGTGTAGGAAATTACATATATATTTAAATCTTAGAAAGTGTATCTTTTGTGTGCTACATGGTATTCTGTTAGGAGACATAATGTGTCAAGAGGGAGTGTTGGTAGACCCGACCAAAGTTGTGGTCATTTTGAATATTCCACCACCTATGCATGCAGGGTACTATTACAAGTTCATCAGAAGGTATGTAGATATTATTTCACCCCTACAAAATCTATTAAAGAAGTATGAATTGTTCTAGTGGACACCAGAGTGTGATTGATAATTTGACATCCTAAAGGAAAATCTCAGAATAACACCTATTTTTATATTTCCAGATTGGGAAAAGGAATTTCAAGTGCATGTGGATGCATTAGGTATCACCCTGGGAGACATCTTAGCGCAACCAAGAGATGGAAACATGGATCACCCCATCTATTTCTCAAGAAGGAATCTATCGCAAGTTGAACGCAACTATACAACCATAGAAATGGAGGGGTTGGCTATGATTTATGCTCTACAAAAGTTTAGACATTACTTGTTAGGATCTCATTTTAAATTATTTACTGATCATTTTGTGTTAAAATGTCTAGTTAATAGGCCTGTATTCGAAGGAATAATTTGTTGATGGTTATTACTATTTCAGGAATTTTCATTTGAGGTGATCATCAAACCTGGAAAATGAAACGTGGCACCTGATCACTTTTCCATATTGGAGTCAGGGGAGAGTGGTGGAGAAATCGATGATCAAATCCCATATGAAGACCTATTTAGATTTGAGGTCATACTAGAATGCTTGGAAGACATAGTAGTTTTCCTGAGTACAAGGGCCTTCCCAGAAACATACTCTGCAACCTAGAAATGATATATGGTGTTTCGAGTAGTGGACTATCAATTGATCATGGGGAAATTGTATAAGTTGGGCCTAGAAAGTATCCTCAGGAGCTTCATTTTGGACCATGAAAGGACACACTTCCTGTGGGAGTGCCATAGTGGAGTTGTGGGAGGCCATGTCGAAGGAAAGGCCACTGCGCATAAAGTTTTCCAAGTTGGATTATGGTACCTGTGGCTCAATAAATAGTTAGAAATATTTATCTAAGGACTAAAAATTTGATGTGAGAAACATCGAAGGAACTTCCATTTGCTCCTGGTTTTCCCAAAATGCGTCATTTAGGGCCTCAAAAATGCTCCGAAAGTTCAGGACCCGAAAAACTCCTAAAATTAGTAAACTGTGCGAAAACTAAAACACTGAAATAAGCAATGGTGGGGGTCCAAGTGGAATAGGTGGGTGGCCACCAATATCCACCCAGATCATTCCTCCCGCATTAGGAAGCAATAGTCTACATTATGTTGAGTTCCTCCATGAGATGAGGAAACTTCTGCTAAA
>ML822380.1:26053-56831 GCA_009831015.1 Picea engelmannii
GACTCACATACAACAGTGACCAGAGGCTTGACCAGAATGTTCTAAGAAATAGGTTGTCTTGATATGAGACAATGGTTTGTGGGATTCCAAAATGTACCTAGACTCGTTAAAAGAAGATCTTGGTAGTGGCCTATGCTGTGATGTTCTTCTTCCAGGAAACCAGAATCGCCAACTTAGAAAAGCGATCAACAACCAAAAAAACACAGTCATTTCCTCCATTGGTGGATGGGAGGCTTGACATGTATTCCATTGAGATGGATTCCCATGGCCTATCATGAGGAGGGAGAGGGGTGTACAGGCCCTATTTATTAGTGGTTGGTTTGGCAATAGTGCAGGGAGTGCAGGACCGGATATACTTGCTGATGTCATGTCAAAGTTTCGGCCAATAGAATTTTTTTTGTATCATCGCAATTGTCTTTTCAATGACGAAGTGTCCTTCCACCAGACTGTAGTGGGCTTCCTAGATCATCTTCACTTGCTTTCTTGATGGAACACAGATATGGCTCAGACCACACAACAACCCATCCTGAAGATGGAAATTATCGACAACTGCGTTTGCACCCAACATTTGGTAGGTGGTGGCGAAGTCTGAGTCTATCTCATATATTTGGGGCCATCTAGAGGTCTCATGGATGTGGGAGTCTAGCACCATGGTGAGTGCTACGACTGACAGTCCGCTGAGGAAATCAACGACGTGATTGGTGTTTCCTTTTTTATACTTGATGTTGAGGTGGAATTGCTACAAGTATCTGGACCGATTTTCATGGAAATCATTCTACAATTTTCCTTGTGTCTACATGAACTATAGTGGCTTATGATCAATGTGGATGACTGTCTCCTTCCCAAGAATGGAATGTCTCCACTGGCGGTAGGCTTGCATAATGGAGTACATTTCTTTTTCATAAGTAGGTTACTTACAAACAACATCTAATAGTGTCTCACTATGATAGGCCATGGGGTGGTCACACTAAGTGAGAACAATACCCACCACATAGTCTGAAGAATCTATCTCGATCTCAAAGGGATGTTGCAAGTCTGGTAGTGAATGTACTCAGGCTGAGCACAAGTGTTGCTTCAAATCATCAAATTCTTATTGTTGGGACTGTCCCCACACAAATTTTTCCTTACCACCACCCTTGTTTATTTTGTTGAGGGCCCATGTAATATGGGAGAATCCCAACATGAACCTATGATAGAAATTGGCAAGGCCCAAGAAGCTCTGAAGCTCAGTGAGTGTGGTTGGGGCTGGGCAGTCATGGATGACTTGGATCTTGGTTGGATCCACATGTACGCCATGTTGATAAATTATGTAGCCCAGGTAATGGACCTTGTTCATATTGAAGGATCATTTTTTGAAGTTGGCATATAGCTTGTGCTATCCCAGGGTGTATAGAACCTGTTGAATATGTTGCAAGTGTTCGGCCCAAGTCTTGCTATAAATGATAATTTCATCTAGATACACCAATACAAAAGTATTGGTGAAGGGTCACAGGATATCGTCCATCATCCTCATGAAAGTGGCTAGAGCATTTTTCAAACCAAAGGGTATGACCAACCATTTAGAAAGGCCTTCCTTTGACTTGAAGGAATTTTTCCATACATATGTCTATTTTATCAGGATCTGGTGGTATCCAGACTTCAAATCAATCTTATTAAAGTATTTTCCCCCCAAGAGTTGATCAAGGAGGTCGTCGATTCAGGAAATTGGGTATCGATTTATGACTGTGATTTTATTTGGAGCTTGGTAATCAATGCAGAGTCACTAGGTTCCATCTTTTTTTTGTACCCACATGATTGGGCTCTTGCAAGGTGATGAGATGGGATGGATGTGCCCCTTATGGAGTAGTTCTTAGATCTATTGCTTGATCTCTTCATTCTCTAATAGAAATCAACGATAGACTGGCCCATTGGGCAGTGATGCATCGAGGTTTAGATTGATGGGGTTCTTGACCTGGTAGTGCAGAGGTACCCGGATAGGTGAGGAGAAGATATATGAGTATTCTTCCATGACCTTATCTACTTTCTTCTGTTGTGTGGAGAGGTCAGCCGCAGAGACCTTGGATGTGGTTGTGATTTTTCTCTTATTCTGAGAGTGAATCACAAAGAAGACAAACTTCCCCATCTAAGACATGACCTTCCTACATTTCTTAGCATATATCAAAGAAATATCACTCGGTGAGATTGCCTCAGGTATCCTATACAATTTCCTATTCAAAGTAATAATAACACTATGAGGCCTAGACTCATATATAGGATGAGTGCCTTTGATATTACTCTGAATAATATATCCCCTTTTGAACAAGGGATATAAATTTGATGTAATGTTGAATATATATCAAACATACTCCCCCTGTGACCATCGCTCCCCCTCGAATTATGCTTATGTATGCTTTCTTCAAATATAGGGCTCTTTTCTATGTATGCATATGATAAATATCTCCTCCTAGAATCATGGGAAGAAGAATGACTCCCCCTATGGGTATGTGTCCCCTATATTCTCTGCATGATGAAAAATGTGCTACCGTATAACAATCCTTGGACCTATTCATGCATCAAACTCATGCCATACCAAGCATCATGAAGCAAAATATATTTCAACAATAAAATAGAGAATCATGAGTAAAATATCAACCAAGTACATCATGTGCCAAAATGTGTTCTCATCATGCACACCACCTATGTAGATCAACCAGGTACATCAACATCATGGAATGTTCCAAAAGATATTATTCATGGAATCTATTAATCATATGCCTCTATGAACATGCCAAAATGTGGAGATGACCTTCCTGCATTGCTTAGCAGAGATCAAGGAAATAACACTCGATGGGACTGCCTCGGGTATCCTATACAATTTCCTGTTCAAAGTAATAATAACACTATGAGGCCTAGACTCATATACAATAGTGAACAGCGGCTCGACTAGAATTTGCTAAGAAATCAGTTGTCCCGATCTAAGACAATGGTTTGTGGGATTCCAAAATGTACCCAGACTCGTTTAAAGAAGATCTTGGTAGTGGCCTCTGCTGTGATGTTCTTCTTCCAGGCAACCAGAATCACCATCTTAGAAAAGATATCAACAACCACAAAAACACAGTCATTTCCTCACTTGGTGGATGGGAGGCCCAACATGTAGTCCATTGAGATGGATTCCCATGGCCTGTCGGGAGAAGGAAGAGGGGTGTACATGCCCTATATCTTAGTGGTCAGTTTGGAAATAGTACAAGAAGTGGAGGATCGGATATACTTGCTGAACTCTTGTCGAATTTTAGGCCAGTATAAATGTTTTTGTATCATCGCCATTGCATTTTCGATGCCAAAGTGTCCTACCACCAGACTGTAGGGGGCTTTCCAGATCAACTTTTCTCACTCGCTTGATAGAACAAAGATATGGCTCATACGACAAAACAACCCATCATGAATATAGAAATTATCAATAACTGTGTTTGCAACAAACATTTGGTAGGTGGTGGCGAAGTCCAACTCTATCTCATAGAGTTGGGGCCGTCCAAAGGTCTCACGACCATGAGAGTCTAGCACCATGTTCCGCGACTAGCAGTCTGCTAAGGCAATCATCAATGTGATTGGTGTTTCTTGTTTTATACTTGATGTTGAGGTGGAATTGCTACAAGTATGTGGACTACTTTTGATGGTGATAATTATGCAATTTTCCTTGTGTCTGCATGAACTGTAGTGGCTTATGATCAGTGTGGATGACTGTCTTCTTCCCAAGAATGTAATGTCTCCATTGGTGGCAGGCTTGCATAATGGAGTACATTTCTTTGTTGTAAGTAGGGTACTTACGAAAAACATCTAATAGTGTCTCACTATGATAGGCCATGGGGTGGCTATGCTGAGTGAGAACAATACCCACCACATAGTCTGAAGCATATGTCTCGATCTAAAAGGGATATTGTAGATCTGGTAGTGAATCTAATAGGGTTGAGCACAAGTGCTTCCTAAAATCATCGAATGCTTCTTGTTGGGACTGGCCCCACACAAATTTTGGCTTACCACCACCCTTGGTTATTTGGCTGAGGGCCCATGCAATATGGGAGAATCCCAACATGAACCTACAGTAGAAATTCGCAAGGCCCATGAAGCTCTAAATCTTAGTGAGTGTGGTTATGGTTGTCTAGTCATGGATGACTTGGATGTTGGCCAGATCCACATGTAATCCTTGTTGATCAATTATGTATCCCAGGTAATGGACCTTGTTCATATTGAAGGATCATTTTTTGAAGTTGGCATATAGCTTGTGCTATCATAGGGTGTGCAGAACCTGCTGAATATGCCACAAGTGTTCAACCCGAGTCTTTTTATAAATGAGAATTCCATCCAGATACACCACTACAAAATTATTGGTGAATGGTCTTAGGATATCATCCATCATCCTCATGAAAGTGGAGAGAGAATTTGTCAAACCAAAGGGCATGACCAACCATTGGAAAAGGCCTTCCTTTGACTTGAAGGCAGTTTTCCATACATATGTCTATTCTATCGCGACCTGTTGGTATCCAGACTTCAAATCAATCTTACTAAAGTATTTGGCCCTTGTGAGTTGATCAAGGAGGTCATCGATTCGGGGAATCGGGTACCGATTTCTCACTTTTATTTTATTTAGAACCTAGTAATCAATGCAAAGTCACCAGGTTCCATATTTCTTTTGTACCCACATGATTGGACTCTCGCAAGGTGATGATCTGGGATGGATGTGCCCCTTGTGGAGCAGTTGATGGATCTATCGATTGATCTATTTATTCTCTAATAGAGAGTGGTGATAGACTGGCCCATTGGGAAATGGTGTGCTAAGGCTCAGATCGATGGGGTGCTTGACCTGGCAGTGAAGAGGTACCCCGATAGGTGAGGAGAATATATCTGAGTATTCTTCCATGACCTTATCTACTTTCTTCTGCTATGTGGAGAGGTCGGCCACAAAGACCCTGGATGTGGTTGTGATCTTTCGCTTATTCTGAGAGTGAATCATGAAGAAGACAAACTTCCCCATCCGAGAGATGAACTTACTGCATTTCTTAATAGATATCAAGGAAATAACAATCGGTTGGACTGCCTCGGGTATCCTATATAATTTCCTATTCAAATTAATAATAACACTACGAGGCATAAACTCATATACAACATGAGTTCCTTTGATCTTCCTATGAATAATATCTCCCCTTTTGAACAAGGGATATCACTCTGATGTAATGTTGAAGATACATCAAACATAATCCCCCTGTGACCATCTCTCCCCCTTGAATTATTCTTATGTGTTCTTTCTTCAAATATAGGGCTCTTTTCTAGGTATGCATCTGATAAATATCTCCTCCTAGAATCATGGGAAGAAGAATGAATCCCCCTATGGGTATGTCTCCCCTATATTCTTTGTGAGATGAACAATGTGCTACCATATAACAATACCTGAACTTGTTCATGTATCAAACTCATTCCATACCAAGCGTCATGAAGCAAAAGATATGTCAACAATAAAATAGAGAATCATGAGTAAAATATCAACCAAGTACATCCTGTGCCAAAATTTATGATCATCATGCACAACACCTGTGTACATCAACCAGGTACATCAACATCATGCAATGTTCCAAAAGATATCATTCATGGAATGTATCAATCATATGCCTCTATAAACATGCCAACATGTGCATCTACCAATATTCCAACCATGTGCATTTGCCAACATGCCAAACAATGTGTCATATCACTCATGTTATGTCTCATTCATGAACCAAGTATCATAAACAAATACCAATTGTTGTGCTAATCAAGTAATACCAATGTTGTAGTATCATCAATCATATTCCATATATGAGTGTACCAAAACATATACACCATCATGCACCAACAAAAAAAAATGATGAATCCCATACATGTATGCCAAATCCTCCATAAAACATGTGCCAATCAACTTGCTAGTAGGTGCCTCTAGTAGTGTACTAGAAACATACCAATCATGCATCAACTATAGATCAACAATGATGTACAACATGATCACCTCATCAACTCACCAACCACATGTCCCAATATGTAGCCCATCCATATCCTAAATGCATGCATCAAGATTTCCAACGAGTAAGCTTCCAATACATCATCAAGATATATCACATAACTAAGGTGTCATGACTTCACTACCATTACCAACATTGTTCTTCAATCGAAAATGCATCAATCCATACTCATGGGTTAGTGCCATGCACCCAATATTTTATTTTACATCATCACCTTACATAATTCAATATACAATCATGAGAACCTACAACAGTTATGTCAGAACCTACAATAAACCATGTCAAACCCTGCATCACAGAGTTATACCATCACATCAAACTCCAATCCCTATGCATAGCCCTTTTCCTTATGATTCACCACATATACACGACCTACTACAAACACATCTCGTGTATGTACGTGATCTATACAAGGTCAGCCTACGTATGTACATGACTGATACCACTATCACCCGCGTATGCCTCAGTATATGCCACATTTGAGCTTCCCTTCAGTCTTTCATTATGTTCTGGCTTCTTAGTCTTCTTCACCCACTTCTGAAGGTGTCCCTGCTTCTCAAAACTTGAGCTCTGATCATCCATATTTTCAAGGACATCTCCCTTCCTTACTTCATTCCTTCTTCTAGTCATGCTATGTGAATTCCTCATCATGGACTTTCTTCTTGTGTCCCAACACTCCTGAGATTTGTGGCCAAATCCACTACAGTTGTATCATATCATGGAATTGCAGTGAACAACAATATGTCCTACTTTATCACATCTCGAACACCTTATGGTGTTATTAAATATTCCATTATATCTTCTTTCATAAAATCTACATTCAAAATATTTGTGACCATATTCACTACATGAATAACAATACCCATGAAAAATACTTTCATACCTTTGCTTTGGTGTCCCAAAGATAGCTTCCTGATGTCTTCCCTGCTTTGTTCTTTTTAAATTTTCCTTGCCTTGTGTAGATGGTTTCTTTGCAACATTGTCTTCCTTCTTTGATGGACTTGCCTCATGCTTCTTTGAGGTGATTTCTTCAGAATGTGTACCTTCTTCTTTGTATCCAAGTCTTGATTTATCACATGGTGATCTTTGATTTTCCAAGATCTCATCCAATATTCTTGAGCTATTCAAGATTTTTTTTGACTTCTCTACATTCTTTCTAAGGTCAACAAATTCATCTTCTAACTTATGACATGAATCTTCCTTTTCATTTATTTGATCCTTTAATAGTTCCTCCACCCTTTTGGCTTTTTAAATTTGGGTCTTGAGATGGAAAATAGTTTCAAAACTTTTTCTAATCTCATCATCTACCTTCATATATTCTTTTTCATTCTTTAATCCTGTAATCTCTTCTTCCTTTTCTTCTAATTGAGTCTTACTACTTTCTTATAGTTCTTTGAGCATTTCTTTTAACTTCAAGATGTGCCTTTGACTCTTCTTGAGAAAATTTTTAGTGTTATCCGAAATATAGCTATAGTATATATAATAGTGGCCATTGCTATATTCATATATACCTCTTTCAACTTTCTCTTTAAGCTCCAATAGTTTTTCCTCTACTTATTCCATGAGATAACAATCAATTTATTTTATCCAAATTACTTCTAGATTTTATTCTTCACTTGTAGAGAAAAATTCAACATCATCACATTTTGAATTATTGCAATCAAGGGTTTGTGTAGATTATTTACCTTCATTTGAAATGTTTTCAAGATATTCCCTTTTGTCAACATCATCACATGATTATTTTCCTTCATTTGAAATGTCTTCAAGATCTTCTTTTTTGCCAACATCATCACTTTTAGAAATAATGCAACCAAGAGTTTTTGGATATTCTTTACCTTCATGTGTCTTGATGGAGTTGTCTCCAATGTCTTTCTTCTCCTTCTTGATTTGATATATCTCCTCTAGCTTTAGCCATAGATCCTTGGAGGAAGTGAATTGTTCCATGCTTTCTTTGATTGGGCTTGAGAGTACACTAATAATGGTCTTGAGAACCAATGAATCATTCTTCTTTCCTTCTCTTTGAGCTGCAAACTTTGACTTATTCTTGAAAGGAACTGATCCACCAATGGCTGCCTTCCAAATTGTTGCTCCCATTGTCTTCAAATGTAATATCATCTCTATTCTCCAAGTAGAATAGCTTTCCTCATCAAGGATTGGAACATCATCATCCATTTATGTGTCTATGGATCTCCTTCAAGCATGTTAAGGCTTGTAGGGAAGGCCCACTCTGATACCAATTTTTGGACACACCTACCACACTTAGAGGTGGGGGGGTGAACAAGTGTGGGGATATTTTTCCCAAAAATTCCCTCTTTCATAAAACTCATTAGTTAACATTCAACATTTTACTCATTATGCATTGCTGTCATTTATAATCAGTTAGATGTGAACACATATCAGCAACATATATCAACAATATATCATCAACAAGTCATCACCACAAGGAACACAAATAACACAATATGTATGTACAATTTTTTTTTTATTACGAACTACAATCCTTGGGGTTTTTCAGCAACAACTAAATAGATTACAACTCTATAAGAGCACCAACTCTATCATGCAAGACTCAACTTACACACTCTGCAGCTATTGAGATGAGGAAAAAATCCTCAACAAATATCAATCTGCAATAGGTACGCAACCTGTCAGTAGTGCAGCCTACGTGTGTATGCACCCTAGCTCACTACAGCCTGTGTATGTACATGACCAATGTATACAACAACCTGTGTATCACTTCTGAGCTCTTAGGGTTTTCTCTTCAAGATCAACTCAGATCCTCTACAACCAATTTATCATTCTCTTCTCTCTCTCACTGTCCAAAGTGACCACCAGCCAATCACAACACATCTAATATCTCCAATAGCTTACTCATGCTCCATAACCAATCAATATGAATGCTAACTCAATCATTTATAAGAAACTAGTATACCATAGCAATCATATCAAAATTGAATCAGAAGAGTACTTCTTACCACATCACAACAACCATACCAAGAATTACCTAAGAATTCACAACACAACAAGAAATACTATCCATCAAGACAATAATGTAACCATACCAGTGTCTTAGTCACAGATCTGAGCCCATATAATGCAGATCTAGACCCTACTTCAGTCTTCAACAACTTGTCATCAACTCAACCACAAATCTCCATGATTTTATCCACTGTACACTCCCTGTACACAGACAACCCACGTACTATATGCACCTTGTACACAGACAACTTGTGTATATGCACCCTATACACAGATAGCCCGCGTACGCACCAAAAAACAGGGTTTTTCTATAATTCTGAGAATTTTTCCATCATGATCTCCGACTTGCTGAAACTTCAATGCATCCATGAGATCATCCTCATGCTCTCTTTCTCATAATAGATATTCAATCATGCTCAATAGATCCACACCAAAATTCTCTCATAAGAAGCTCTCCATCAATACTCCAAAAGATATTCTCACAAGAAGCTCTCCATTGATCCACAAAAGGGATGATTTGCAAGAGTCCATAGCTATCTTATTTATACTTTCATCCTCTAGGTCACTTAACCCATTTCTWGGTCACTTAATCCATTTCTTGGTCACTTAACCTATTTTYCTTATTTTAGGGTTAACCACTTTCCATAAATACAAAGTTCTCCAATACTTTATCATTTAAATATTCCTTCTTGATTTTKTCATCTTACTTTATCRTTTCTTGATTTTGTCACTTGTCTTTATTATTTAAATAATCCACATTGACTTTGTCACTTTACTTTATCATTTAAAAAATGATTTCTTCTTTTAAACCACTTTGACTTCTTTGACCTTGTGGGCTTCAAGCGAACATGTGAGGGCCTTCCAACTTCGTAAGGACATAACTCTCAAACCGTGAGGAGTTATGTGACATTCCACATACCAACGGAAATGGAATGACAAAAAATATCCAAATAGAATAGTTTCACCAAAAAATACATTGATATTCATCTCATTATTCCATATACAAGCATGGGTCCTCCAACCATTCTTCTAGGATAACTCAATCCACAATGCATCTTCCCATGATGGATTTCACCATAAGGGGACCACTTTAGAGTTCATCCATTTGTGCACCTTATCAACCATGATAAGAATATAATGATTCATCTTTGCATCAATCCACCACTGCATCATATACATCAACTATGCATCATGTATCAATCACAACTCATTGATCTGTATTCATGATATACTAAGATCGAACCTTTGACCTTTGATATCATTCAATCATCCTTTGGCATCAATCAATCACTTGACATCTATCAATGACATAAATCAATAAAACCTTTGGCATCAATGACAACATTATCCAACAATATCCCCCTTTGGCATTGATGGCAATACCAACATTGATGTCAAAACCAATTACCAATTATTGATGT
Organism: Picea engelmannii; assembly: GCA_009831015.1. Taxonomy (NCBI): domain Eukaryota; kingdom Viridiplantae; phylum Streptophyta; class Pinopsida; order Pinales; family Pinaceae; genus Picea; species Picea engelmannii. The sequence continues at coordinate 36,480 of ML822380.1, forward strand.
CAACATGTATATAAGGCATGCTATACATCAATAGTCTATGTGACTATCTCTCCCCATCAATAAACATCAATCACATAAATGTCATTAACTCTCCCCCTTTGAAATCAATGGCAAAGGGCCATTATCCTCTTGGGGCTGCCCCCCTTCTCTGAGTGCCTTTGATCTTCCTCTGAATAATATCTCCCCTTTTGAACAAGGGATATCACTCTGATGTAATGTTGAAGATACATAGAACATACTCCCCCTGGAATTATGCTTATGTGTTATTTCAAAAACACCTTTTCATATTGATAAGTCATAACCTCTACCTTGTATTCCAAAAGAAGTCCTTGAGAACTTTTCCCACAATCCTAATGGCATATCCACCCAAAATTACTCGATTGTCAAGGATTTGGACCAAACCCCATGCATGATGTTGGCTTTGGAGGTGCTCCAGCCGTTTCCTTCACATAGGAATGCCTTGCTATATATATTAGGAGCTCTATACCTATGTGGATCAAAGGTTATGAAGTTTGATGTCATAGACATTAATCCTCAATTACCTTACCATGTGGGCTTTCAAATCCATGAGGAGTATATGAATGTTACCATCAAATGTACAGTAATTGATGAAGGTACTTCGAGATCTATGATGTCTTTGGCTTGCTAGAATGTCATTGTCTCTCCGCCTCTATCTGAATCCATGACCATGCTAACTGCATTTGATGGATGTTATTTTAGACCCCATGATATCCTTCATGTTTTCTTGTTCCAGTTAGGTGGAAAGACCATTGAGGTCGAGGTCGAGGGGGTTGATGTGCCTCTCGACTACAATCTTTTGCTACAACATAATTAGAATTATTCTATGACAATCATTGTGTATTCTATTTTCCACATTATATGATTTCTTCACGAAGGAAATATTGTGACGATAGAGCAATTGTACTTTCCACATCCTAGTCCTATTGAACCGATGGGGCATTTGGTCCCCGTTATTAATAATTCTCAGCAGAAAATTGAGAATGTTGGAATTGGTATGTATTCCTCCTTGACGGGTACTTTTGATTTTGTGGCACCAATTTCATATATTAATGTCTTCATGCTTGAGCCTTCATCATCGATGAGGTTCATTGCTTTATATACTTCATATTTGAATGACCCTTGAACCCTAATTCCCCCGACTATGTTGTACGAAGGTCATTCCTACATCGGTATGGCGATGCCATTGTCTGTAGTAGAAGTTGTGTATCATGCTATTCAAGAAGCTATTGTTGACCCAGATCCTTCCTCCTCATAGATGGATGAGGTGGATCCCATATTAGAGCCCATATGGTTCATACAATAATATTGTTCAAATGATTTCCTTGAAAATACTTTACCCCCATATGAAGCCATATTAGAGGCCATGTCTAGTCCTAATAGGCCTTGGGAAAATATGCATCTTCGATCCTATTTTCTCCTAGAGCTTGTTAGGATTGAATAAGATGAGATTAGGTCCACTTTGAGTGACATGATCGGTCATGCCCTAGTTTCATTACATACACATGATATTTATGACAAAGGGAATATGGGAAACATTTCTCCTACTATCACGATCGACATCTTTCAAACCCCTAGTAAAATTGAAAATGTATATATCGATGCAGATTGTTCACCTGAGGAAATTCATATCTACACCGATCTCTTCAAATAATTTCAAGATGTATTTTCTTGGTCATATGAAGAGATGCTAGAGACTGACCCCAACAATGTCAAACATGAAATTAAAACTTGTTTGAATGCTAAAATTGTTCGACAATGTCTTAGAGCTATAAATCATAAGAAGGCCTCCTCTATTAAGGAAGAGGTGGATAAGTTTCTCAATGTTGGCTTAATCTACCCGGTTCCCTTGATCAAATGTGTGTCCAACCCCATTCTCGTAGATAAAAAGTAAGGAATCATCCATGTATGTATGGATTTTAAGGACCTGACCAAAGAATGCCCTAAAGATAACTTCCGCCTTTCTTTTATTGACCATGTTATTGATGAGGGTGCGGGAACAAAATTATTTTCCTTTATGGATGGATTTCCAGGTTATAATAAAATTCAAATCAAACTTGAGGATCTACATAAGAAGATGTTTATTTATCCTTGGGGTAACTTTGCATAGAGAAAATTTCCTTTTGGTCTTAAAAACATTGAAGCAACCTTTCAGCATGCCATGACCTTTTCATTTCATGATCTTAAGCATATTTTCAAATATTATATAGATGATATTGTTTCTCACCCTCGCAAGAGAGTATATCACTCGACTCATCTTCTACTAGTATTTGAGAGATGTCATTATTAAACCATTCGTTTCAACCCTCAAAAATGGATATTTTATGGTAGGTCGGGTCGCCTTTTAGGATTAATATTTTTTGAGCATGGGATCATGGTAGATCCTATGAAGGTTGATGAAATACTTTGATTTCCTCCCTCACACAACATTCGACAACTTCAGGGTTTAAATGGTAAGGCTAACTTCCCGCATCATTTCATAGACAATTATTCCAACATAACTAAGGGTTTCATGCATATTTTGAAGAAGGACACTCTATTCATATGGGATGGGAGAGCCCAATAATCCTTCGATGATCTTACAAAATCCTTGGTATCGACACCTCTACTAAAGACCTCGAACTACAATAGAGACATTTTTATTTACATTGTCACATCTAAGGGGACGGTTGGTATGTTTATTGTTCAGGAGGATGATGAGCTCCATGAGAACGTTATCTATTACCTTAGCTGAAATCTAGTTGGTCCTGAACTTAAATACTCCCATATAGAGAATCTAGCTTTAGTTGTTGTACATGCAGTTCAAAGATTACATCACTATATATATTACTCTGGAATACTACCATGGTTGCGGATATGAATCGATTTCAATACGTCCTTAACAGGAATATCATAGGGGGGAAATAAAATAAGTGTATTTTTATTTTGCAAGAATTTGATCTCGATTTTGCCTCCACGAAATCCAAGAAATCGCTAGTTTTGCGGAAATGATGTCAAACTTACCTAGGATGGATGAGGATGTTTTTCATGATAATTCAATCATGGATGAACATATCTTCCTTATTTCATATTCAAACCTATGTTAAGAATATATTTTAATCTATCTTCAAACCATGAATCTTCCCCAGCATCTGTCAAGAGACGATTGATGATGTATATGTCATTAGGCCAAGAAATACCTTATTATTGGAGAAACTTTGTATCATCGAGGGATAGACAATATTTTTCATCATTGTTTGACTCATGAGGAGGATGAGGCTATTCTTAATGACTGTAATAGTGGGGCATGTGGTAGTCATTTATCTAGTCTTGTGACAACCCAAAAGATATTGTGAGCGAGTTATTTTTGGTCGTCAATTTTTTAAGATTGCATTGAAACGATGAAGAAATGTCACCCTTGCTAGGTATTCTCACAAAAAATGCACTCATACCCTTCTCCTATTCACCCAGTCATTACCGTTGGTCCCTTCACTAGGTGGTGGGTGGATTTCATGGATTGAAACCTAGCCTCAACTGGGGAGCACCATCATATTATGGTGGTCGTGGATTATTTTACTAAATAGGATGAGCACATCCATATGATTAAATCCGATGGTAAGACTGCATATTTGTCCGTATTCAATTAAATTATAGCCTGGTTTAGAATCCAAAAAGAGATTGTCACTGATCATGGTAGTCACTTCTAGAATGAGATGATGACAGAGTTGGAATCAAAACTGAGATTTAGGAATGATCCTTCTTCCCCTTATTACCCCTAGGAAAATGGACAAGTAGAGGCCATGAATAAATATCTAAAGACCATTTTGCAAAAAACTGTCACGAAGAGTAAATCTAAGTAGAATGTGATTCTTTAGCCTACACTTTGGGCATACCAAACCATAGTAAAGACTTCCAACAATTTCTAACTTATTCAATTAGTGCACATAGTGGAGTTGATTTTTCCCATTTAATGCGAAATCCATTCCATTAAGTTGGAAATCAAGCTCCTACCTAATGTGATCGATCTCTAAGAATGTCTCGTACACCTAGAGCACCTTTATGAACAATGTTGAGACGCCTCTATGACCATCAAAGAAAATAAATGACATGTTAACGTCCAATGAGATAATTTTGTATGTCCCTAGGATTATGTTGAGGGTGACTTGGTCCTTCTTTATGACCAAGCTAAGAAAACGATGGTGGAAGGAAATTTCAACCCCATGTGGCATGGTCCTAATATCGTGCAATGTTTCCTAGAGAAATGAGCCTAAGAATTAGAATATTATGAGGGGACTGTGTTGGATGAGCCCATAAATGGGATCTTAATTAAAAGGTACTACACTTGGGCCCTTCACCTCGAGCGTGACCTTTGTATAGTAGTGTATCTTAGTGTATATATTTATTTTTTCTTTCGTGTCATTGGCTTGATTATTGAATTTTCCCTTGGTTGGAAGATGTTAACAAAATATTTGATATACTTAGGATTCGTGGATGGTGCCAGTTGTCATACAAGGAGCATGGCTTCCTTCACTTGCATTATATATTCACTTGAGGGAAAAATGGTGTCTTCAGGTGGATTTTTTATGGAGCCTTCAACGAATAATCTGGTTGTGTACATCATCGTTATAGATCTATTACGCGACACCATTTCACATGGTGTTTGATATTTATAAGTTATCCTGGACTCCCAATTAGTTGTATGTCAGTTAAATGACAGTTACTATGTGAGATATCCTACTTTACTCCGAAGATTCCTATGGGTACTGTAACATCCCCAACATCCAACTTGGCAATGTCACGTAAAAAAAAATTAAACTATATGCAAATTAAAACATATACACATAGAAACTCTTGCGAAAATTTATATATATAAAACTTAAAACAAACAAATACATTCTATAACTGCACAAATTTAGATAGAGAGAACAATGAGCATGTACATGCAACATAAACAGTAAATACCCATAAATATAAAGACATGTATAAACCACACATAGGAAAAAACCATAAAAATAAACACATAAATAATAATGTAACATGTAATTTAACACAAAATTGACACTTATATTTCTAAGAATATCACCAACTGCACATAGAACTTCCATAAACCTCTGAGCCTTAGACTAGTTTTCTCATCACTCTCAACAGTGGGTCACCCCTGAGTTGCTACTAAACTCCACTTGAGTAAAGGGATTCCTAACTAGGCTGATTTATCTTAGACAACAGGAAAGACTCCATCATAGGTGCTAACTCAAGATAATAGCCTATAGTCCCTCATTCCCCACATTCCTATATCACCCCAGGAAGTGTGCCCCTTCTCTACTCAATAGTCCTTTAGCTTCCCCACTTCCTTTTCAGGATTCAAAAACAAGCCAGATAGGAAGTCTCAGAGAATTGTAGCTGCAATTTAGAATATTCAGGAATCAATTCCCAACACTTCTCTCACCTAGAGATATTTTCTCATGGGACTAACAACCTGCCTCTTCAATATCCCATGGGATTGATAACCTGCTTCTTTAGTCCATCTCCTAAGATAACCAGGTACAAGTACGGGTATTGGTACATGTATGGGTATGGGTACATGTATAGTGATAGTAATATAAAGGTACATAGGATAGTTGAATGAGTGATTGAATGATGATGGGATGATTAGTAAAATGAACTAAGTCCAAAGTATATCTATGCATGTTCCCAACTAGACACTTGTCATGTTGAGAACCACTTTGGCCCACTTGTCCCCATCCTTAAAACTTAGGATAAAATAATTATCCATACTTTATACTATAAGGAATATTAATATAATATTCCTTTTTGTCTTAATCCCCCTATCTTAGCCCCTTATCCTTAAATTTTATGCCCCCCTTTCCCTAACTAGTGGGTTTTAGTCCCCCATACTCTTTTATTGTGGTCAATCTACATGCAACGATGTATTATATTAATGATAATGCATATACAAAAATAGGCTCACTGTCCTTCAACATCTAGGCTCTATGGACTAATTCAACACATAATCCTCCTAGGTTATACTAATTGGCTCACCAGCCTATAAAACAAAACATATATACAAGGGCTCCTTGGCCTCAAAATCGCACGCACTTAAGTTTGTTGTGTATGGAATCCTAGAATGTGCACACTTCATCATTTTAGTGCATAGTACATTTGTGAACTATACCATGGAAGGTGCATGCAAAATGATATCAAACAACTGACCATATTAAGTACATTTTCATTTACATTTACAATTGGGTTTGGCCTAGGGGTATTATAGGTATGAATTTTGGAACGATATTTTTATTTTCTTACTTATAATCACATCCCTGTAAGTTCTAATCAAGTATCTGATGCATATGCTAATTACAGTTTAGATTGGAGTTTCTCACATAACTAAAAAAAAAAAAACACACATCCATACATTCATCCATTGTAACATATACAAGTAAATTCGAAGACCAATTATATTTCATCCTTTAAGTCCAAAAAATATTGTGTCATAGTACAAAATTGGGCTCATTCCCTCAAAATACATATGTGACTGGTACATTGCATACACATGACATATAAGCCTATGTTTTTGTATGCATGTCATGGTAACACACTACTTCATTTACAAGATTCCCAAAGAATCTCACCCATGCACGGGGTAAACCCCCCACCTGTTTCTGCATCACCTTTGGAAGATCCTCTACTTGGACCATAGGAATATCGTTTGTCAAACGAGACATATTTCCCTGCACATTCTATATAACTCTCTCTGTGTCCCATCCTACCATATCATCTCCTCAACCTCTGTGTCGATGTCATGGGAATCCTTATGTTCATCATGGACCTACATCTATGTAACAAAATAATTGTTAATACATGATACCATACCAAAAATGTTCGTGTTTTATTTTTAATTTATCAAATTAAAAAACACAAAAAAATGAAATATATAAAAACCAATTCTCACTCATATATAAAAAGGTGGATCCTAGTGGAAATGGCATGTCATGGTCTCCTTGGTAGTCAATCCCCCCATAGGGATATTCATCGATGTCTATGGCATGTCAACGACACTAGTGAAATAACTCATCATTTTAGGGAATTGACACCCTACCACCTCTCAGCCACCTCATCACTTCAATCCACTGTGACATGGATGGATCATGTAGTCTATGTGGATTAATCTCTAATGTAGGGCTCAAAGCTTAAACCCTCTCCTAGAAAAAAATACACAATATGGATGCAAACTTGAAGTTCCTCATTCTCCCAAATTTGCAATCCATCAACTGGCTCTTCATGTTGGGCAATAGTGAGGTGCACCAGTCATAAACCATGGGTCTCAAACAATCCACCGCATAGAACATGAGTGGCCTCTATTCCTGGTGCGATGAGGCCAAGCCTGATATCTTTGTGAGTACTAATACAAGGATCTTTATTCTTAGATTATCAATATCCATGATAGGGAGTTGTCTCTCTACTTTCTCTGTGCCTACAACACACTGGGTGGTGATGTACTACTTCATAGTCCTCCCACCTCCACCCCCTCGGGCCTTGATATTCACCATATCACCTCAAAAATACAATCTTGTAATAAAGTATATATCATCCACTTCAATTCTCAATGGTTTCCCATCGATATCGAAGGCCTCAATCTCTGGATCCCAATATTTTATAAATATCTGGAGCAATCTCACTTGAGCAATCATCCCTTTTATGGTCCAAAATTTATAGAGCCCACATCTTTGCAATGCTTCTTGGGCCCTCATGTCTCTTTATACTGTAGCATAAACCTCTTCATTGTCCCTTTCCCTCCATTCAATCACCATCCTACAAAGGAAACACCAAATTTTGAGTTAATTCTATCAAAAAAAATTCTTACGGAGTTATACACAGGTTACCTTTATGACAGTCATGTATAGGGCTTCATATATGTGGGTAGGCTTGACTTTTCCCACGTACATGAGGTCATGTACATGACATGATAAACTACAACCCACATATGCCCTAATTTATAACTTACAGCCTCTAATACTAAACAATTAGGCACTAAAACAATAAATTAAACCACTAAAATGGAAGAGAATGTGATAGGCACTTACTTGTTCCATACAGTTTTTGATTCCATTGATCATAGATCCTGAAATCGTCACTTGAAGATCATGGGTAAAATGGCCTCAAAAGTACTATGTGGGTGAAAACACAAATGGTATAGTAAAAAATTCTTATTTTTACCCACTTTATATAGGTTTACCTTATCTTTTATATTTTTGACCTTATGGAATAATAACATAATGAAAGACCTAGTTTGAAGTGGTTTTTTCGAGGGTTTTTACAGATTTCCAACATCACATCACCTATTTGTGCCTCTGGAAGGTATATTCAATCACTGGAATATAGGATAGCTTATCACCCCACTTTCCATTTCCGCATCATCTTATGACCATGATTCAAGTGCCCTAGGTATGAACCCATTTCTTAGTGACACTGAACTTTCTCAATGCTACTATAAGTGTCATTATTAAATCGTAGATATTTACCAAACTTGGGTACCCTACTTAGAACAATTTTGTCATTTGGTTCCCATGCAGAAATTACTCCATAGGTCTGAAGTTCCTTATAGTCCCAATATGAATTTGCATTTGAACCCCATTTTCTTACTTAATATCATTCTGATCACTACCTATGGGACTCCCATCAAGTCTTGGTTAAGCTATTTTTCGACTCCCAAAAAAATGAAAATATTGTCGAGTGAACTTGTCTCTTTCACACTTTTTAAATGGTTTTGAATAGATGTCTATTTTGGTATAAGTGTATCCCTTTTCCGAACCAAGTAGAATACTTATAAAAAATGAATAATGTAGTCACCATTGGCTATATTAGAGTTTTCCTCGGTATTATTTTAGACTTTTTTGGGCCTAGGAGATTAACTCTACGAAAAAGGACACTTCTTGAGTTAAGTTGCAATTACATGCCATTATCCTACTTACATTGTTGAGCCTAATGTTGGTCCCCACTTTCTTGTTATAATCCTTTTTCCCAAGAAATTCTCAACATTATCCAAGCAATGTCTTTCATATATCCTTTGTAGCTTATCACACTTTACCAATAGAGGAAACAACCCCTGAGTGTCCATGCCCCACATGTGCTCCCTTGCATTGAGAATAGGTATGTTCCACTACTTGGAACTAGTTGATTATTCACGACACTCATTTCTTATTGTGTATCATAGAATTTATTTGACTATGGAAAAACAAAAAAAAAGATGGGTGATAAAATAATATTATATCATATCGGTAGAAGTCATGTTTCCTTTGAACAAAGAACAAACTATTGAATCCATTTCATCCAAGATTTAGGTTTATCATGACCTTAGAAATCTAATGTTGTTACTTAGAGTCTACTCCTCTGAATTGTTATTATTCCAGTCCCTACGAAGAGTTTGTTGATGCCTCCTACGTCGGAAACTTTTTTCAATGATCAGTGTTAAGTCTATTTTCCATGAGTCATCCATTTGTATCATGCTCTTGCTCAAAGGAAGTATAAACCTATGTCGAATATTCCTTACAAATATTGACTTTGCATGTTGGTCATCGCCTTACAAGTGAATCTCAGAGTCACATGAAGTTTTTTTCCTACCTTGCACCCTTGGTTTACTTTCATCATTGGTAGGTAACCTTGAACCCAACAGATGGAATCTCTTGATTAATCGTTGACTTGGGGGTTTCCCTTGTGTTGGATGGAGATAAATATATTCACACATTGGGATTCATGTAGTGTCTTGGATTCCATTATCCATATTGATGGTTTCCTCTCCTTTGTCGACAATTTTCCTCATTGACTTCTATTTAAAGGGTCTCTTTCATGTACTACTTGCATCTGGTGCATGTGAGATATAGATGTGGTCATTGGTTCATGAAAATCCTATTCGTATGAGATCCTCCTAATCATCAAGCTACTGGTTTGTAACTCATGCTAGATGATGAGAGATGCCTTAATGATCTTCGTTCAATAGGTCTCCTTGTCAGACAATTTGCTTAGGTTGATGGATAGTTGGTATAGATTGTTGGTTGTCATTTATGTCAACCATTGGATAGTAATATTGTAGATTGATATCAACCCTTAGTGATTGATGTCAAGCCTTGGAGAAAATTCGGTAGCAAATTCTGGTGGCACAAAGGTTTGGGTAATGGAACCAAGGTTGTTTCATGTATAATGGTATGATTTTTAATATATTTCAAGGTAACACTATTCTATATGGATATTACATGTCATTCCATTTATGGTGGTATGTGGAACTTCACATAACTCCTCACGGTTAGAGAGTTATGGCCATGTGAAGTTGGAGAACACATGGTTGGGTAATGGACCCAATTTTGTTTGATGGATAATAGTATAAATTTTGATATATTTTTAGGTAATACTATTCTATATGGATAGTACATGTCATGCCATTTCCAGTGGTATGTGGAATGTCACATAAATCCTCACGGATAGAGAGTTATGGCCATGTGAATTTGGAGAACCTTCATAAGTCATATAGAAGCCCCAAAATGTCAAAGTGGTTTAAAATATTTTTAGAAGGTAAACAATAAAGTGAAGTGATGAGTGTACTATAATTCAAATTGAATACAAAATAAATTGTTTAAATAAGAAAGTTAATGGAGAAATTACTAAGTTGACAAGTGGTTAGAAGTGGGCTAGCCCTAAAATAAGGAAAATGGTTTAAGATGGTTAGAAGGTAACCCCTTGAGGTAAAGTGAAGTGATGAGTGTACTATAGGTCAAATTGGATACAAAATAAATTATTACAATAATAAATTTAATGCATGAATTACCTATTGGACAAGTGGTTAGAAGTTGTTTAACCCTAAAATAAAGAAAGTGGGTTAAGATGGTTAAAAGGGAACCCCTTGAGGAAGCTACATGAATTTAGAAATAAGAGGCAAGTGATCTAGGTAGATATCGGTAGCCACCCATCTTTTTCAACTGGCTCAAAACAACTTTCTGACAAATTTGGCAATTTACTATTTTAGCAGGTTTTAACTTCTAGGGCCATTTTGAGGGACTAAATGAAGGTTTTTCAATATTTAGGTTCTCAATGATAGCCAAAGGAAGTATTTATTCCCCAAAATTAATCTCCTCGATGATACCTTTCCAACGAGCTATTATACTCCTAAAACGAAGATCTTATGCAAAAGTTACGACCCCGGGAAGTTGATGTACTAACTTACCCAAACGGGGCCCACATGACTTTTGGTGCTTCATCTCCTAGGGTTAGGTTTTTGGATGTCTAGGGTTTTTTGAATTCCTATTTATTGTAAAAATTCCTTCAGAGCCTCATTGTAATCATCTTCTTGTGAATGTGAGTAGTTGTCACATCTCTTCTCAAAGATAAGCTGCCACCATTCTAGCGAGTCTTTCACTCTGTATTTTTACAGACTCTGTACATTTATTTCATTAATAGAAATTGTATATTACTGTATATTTGTGTTTATGGTTTCATATATGATACATTTATATTGTTTTATTGAATATCTACAATATCTCTGTGCATCTCTTTATTATATTTCCACTCTCATTTCGTGCTGAAAATAATCTGGATTAGTGGTATCAGAGCAGGCTGCTCTTGATCATTTTTTCAGTGCATGTCCCTGACGAGGTCTGAGTATAGCAAGTTGGGTCTTGAGATTGTCTCCCTTAAATACAATCGCTCTAGCACACCCAAGAAACCCTCAATGGCGGAAGAAAAGAATAACGATGGAGCAGACGATCCTATCAATCTGTTGCTTGAGCAAGCTCTCACGCGACAAAGGGATGAAATGATAGAGAATTTTTCCCACATCCTTCAATGCTTGTCGATAGCATCAGGCACATATTCATCAAGAGGCCACTTTGGAGGTACCTTTCCTTTCAAGGTACAAGTTAATTTTGATATTCCTGTATTTGAAGGACCGATAGATGCAAAAGCCCTAGAAAAATGGTTAACTATGCTAGAAGGTTATTTCTTTGTTTACAATTTTTTCGACAAAGAAAAGATCACCTTCACACTCCTTAAATATCTCCCTCATGTCAAACATTGGTGGGAAACTTACTGGGAGAAAAGTTCCACAGAGGAGTTTAGAATATATGGGGTCGATCCCACTTGGGAGTTTTTTGTGGATGCGGTAAAGGGACAATATTACCCTGTTGGCAACTATGAGGACCAATACATGAGATGGACCACACTGTGGAAAGATAAGGGCCAAGAAGTTCCTGACTTCACCAATACCTTCCATACCTTGCGCATCAAGATGAGTATCAAACACTCTGAGTGACATTTGGTTCTGAAATACCGTGGGGCTCTACATAGATCCATCGAGACTGAAATGGATTTTCTAGGCATCTCAAATCTCATCACTTGGTGTTTCTTATCGATATGCTATTAAAATTGAGAAGAAATTTAAGCACCAGAACAAACGGGAGTTCAGGTCTGCAAATCCTCAACAACCAAAGTATGACAAAGATGACCCTAACAAACGGTTTCCCAAAATCTAGTCCAAGACATAGGAAAAGAAGGGTCATGGGAAGAAAAAGAAGGACACCGAAAAATGGTGCGAGCTCCAAAAAATCCCCTGGCACAACACCAATGAATGTCGCTCAAAATAGTCATTAGTGGTCGAGATCAAAGACAAAGAGCTGAACCCTGATTTAGAATCTGATTCTAAAAATCATGGTAAAGGACAGATCATTGACACAGACCCCACTACTATTATCGCTACCGTAGCAATTCAACCAGAAGAACCAACAAATCGTGAAGAGTGTAAGTGCCTTTTTCATTCATAGATGTGGGTGAAGGGGACCCTGCTGCATTTTATTATTGATAGCGGAAGCCAGAAGAACCTCATCTCAGCAAAGGTCATCAAACAGTTGGGATTATCGACAACACCACACCCACAACCATACAACATCGGGTGGCTTTGCCAAGGACGATATCTCCATGTCATCCAACATTGTTGATTATCATACGACATCCAATCCTTCAAGGATGAGGCATTATGTGATGTTTCCCCACTGGATGTTTGTGATGTTCCCTTGGGCCAACCATATCTGTGGAGATGCCATGCTATTTATGAGTTTCGACCCCATAATGTCATTGCTACTTTGGGGGGTCATCTCTACAGAATACCAAAGTTAGTTCTGACTACTGTTCCACCTAAAATGTGTCACAAGCTAGCATCTCATACTGCAAAATTCAGCTTCTTCACAATCTGTTCAAAAGGAGAACAAAAGGACACTGGAACCACTATAGCCTTTCCCCAAGCACCTTCTATCCAATAGAAGCAAGTCGACAAGGTTGTAGAAAAGTGCAAAGATTATTTATGCACACCATCTTCTCATGCATCTCGATTTGTTGAATAGCCTCAAGCTCAACAGGTTCGTGATAGACTTCCACAAACTGAGCAATGCGACGTCTCGAGCAAGACAAGCAACTCACCAAGATGTAGATTCAACACATGTTTTTCCTTCTCCCATGGGAACTCAATGAAATTGAGACAATTTCTTCCTAAGGAGGGAGCATTTATCTAGGTGGATATCGGTGACCACCCACCTTTTCCAACTCACTCAAAACAGCTTTCTGGCAATTTTGGCAATTTACTATTTTTAGAAGGTTTTAACTTCTGGGGCCATTTAGAGTGCCTAAATGAAATTTTTTCAAGATTTAGGTTATAAATGATATCCAAAGTAAGAATTTAACCCCCAAAATTAATCTCCTCGATGATACCTTTCCAACAAGCTATTATACGCCTAAAACAGAGATCGTATGCAAAAGTTACAACCCCGAGAAGTTGATGTACTAACTTACCCAAATGGAGCCCACATGACTTTTGGTGCTTCATCTCCTAGGGTTAGGTTTTTGAATGTCTAGGGTTTTTAGAATTCCTGTTTATTGTAAAAAGGCCTTCATAGCCTCATTGTAATCATCTTCTTGCGAATGCGAGTATTTGTCACATCTCTTCTCAGAGATTAGCTGCCACCATTCTAGCAAGTCTTTCACTCTATATTTTTATAGTCTTTGTACATCTATTTCATTAATATAAATCATGTCTTACTATATATTTCTGTTTATGGTTTCATCTCTAATACATTTTTGTTATATTATTGAATATCTGCAATATCTCTGTGCATTTCTTTATTATATCTCCGCTCTCATTTTGTGCCGAAAATAATCTGGATCAACAAGGCTCTCTCATTTTATATAACACTTGATCATATTGAATATCTATAGGTGACTGAGGTAACCAAAGGATATCTAAGCTGAATTTTAGAGAGAATGTGAAGTAAAGAAGGCCAAAATTCAAGGGAGGATAAATTCTTTTGATGATGTTTTCTAAAGTATGTTATTTACAGGTCATCTCACCATTTTCTCAATAACATGTTTTCTAGAATGATTCAGACCATGAAATTGATAGGCCATTGAGAAAACATACCCAAGTAGATGTGGCACAAATTTCATCTTGTGGTTTGTTGTAGTTTTGGAGTTACACTCCGTGGAAAATAGGGTTTGTGGCTAGTCCTAAAATTAGTCTAAAACATGTGTTTTGGGTAAAAATGTCATAACTTATTCATAACAGATACAAATTAAGTAAGACCAAAAGGGTTGGTTAGAGTAAAGTATTTATTATTCTATGTAAACTTTTCATATCCATACAAAAAATATTATGTCTGGGGCATTCTCTACAAGTTCGCTCTCTAGAATAAGCCATAATTCAACAAGGTATGCCATTTTTTCTATAACTCCTTTTTTGAGAGGTTCCAAGTAGTGACGCCTGTAGGAATTGCATAAAACACATTGAAGAACATTGCATACTATTTTCATATATTTATTCATTACAGGTACATAGTTATGATTATTTCAAGTTAGGGTTGTTAACTAATCCAAAACTAGTCATGTGAGACTAAAGAAATTTTTAATGAAAATGTTAGTCTATTGTTATTAAAATTAAGGAAGGTTTGTAGGTATCTGATCATATACACCGAGTCTATATGAAATTGATGAGGGCTTTTGGTTGAGGTACATGTTGGGCACATGGTTGAGACAAGTAGTTGATGAGTTGGAACATACACAAGGTGTATAGTTGATGATGTTGTTACATATTGATGAGTCATACTTGGCGAGTGGTTGATACATGATTGGTACATACTTGGTATATGGTTGGAGACACTTGTTAGTAGTATTGTTGACACATGGATTATGGATGATGTAGCATAATTGTATTGGTATATTATTAGAAGAACATATTGATCTTGGTGAGTAGATATGATTTGGCTGATAAAAATGATGATACAAGTTGTTCTGATAGGTTTTTTGGATAGGTTGTTGTGACATGTTATTTTACAGGTTTGGTGCATGGTTGATGCACTTGTTCATGGTACAAGTTGAGGTAAAGGTTGGTGCATGGTTTATGCACTTATTTATGGTACAGGTTGATAACAGGTTGAGGTACAGGTTGATGCATGGTTCAGGTTATTGATATAGGTTGTTTGGTGAAGGTTGATTGGTAGATGTTTACAATAGTATATCTCACAGTGATAGTGTGACATTGGTTCAATAATTCTAGTTATATGTTAGGGTGCTTGGATGGGGAAAGGAGATGTGGTTGTAGCCACCTTCCGATTGTAGCCGAAGATCATAGGGGGTTGTAGCCTCCTTCTGGTTGTAGCCATAGATTTGGGGAGTTGGAGCTTCCCTTAGATTGTAGCCTAAGAAACTAGGGGGTTGGAGCCTCCTTATAGTTGTAGTTGGAAAAAAAAGGAAGTTGGTGCTTCCAATGAATGTAATTCTTTAGGACATATAAGAAAAAACATTATGTGTTTTTCTCTCTTTGGGTTTCCACATAAAAACACTAATGTACTGTGTATGTGTATGATTGTTCATTTGTTCATTGTTTATTTACTATGAAAATATTGGATGATAATGATACATTGTTATAACACTTGCATTATATGGTTAAAAAGGATTACATTTCTCTATTATTTATTGACTCCTCCTCTCAACAATCCAATACTCCTTCCATCGACTTCACCTCATCTATTATGGAATCGAAATCTAGAGTCCTATGAGTACCTAGAGGCTTTCATTCATTAGTGGTAGGTTCTCTCACCATTGACAGTTGGGAATATATCAATATCTCCTTATCGATGGACTCTTCAAGTGTTTGACCTCAATATCCTTATTCACAATTATTAAATGTACTCGGTTCCTTGACACCTACTTTCATTATCAGTGGGTTGTCTCACATTTGTTAATGGTATACGTTAATGACTAGTAATCAAACAAATTCTCATTGTGTTTGACTTCAACTCCTCTATTCACATAATGTAGACTTTCACCTTTGGTGGATAGTGTAGAATACCTCTAGTTTACAATATAAGCACCCTATATTTGTTGATGTCTTTCATCAGACTAGTACCTATATGACTTCAATAATCATGGAAGATCATATTGTACTCCATTATATACAAATATCTTCAGTTTATTTTGAGAATGTACTCCATTGTGTCTTGTTTGTGATTATGAAAGCCTATGAAATATGTCCACTTTATATTTCCTATTCACGTCCATGCAAAACTATTTGATATATATCCACATGGATTTGGAGTGTAATTCATATTGGTAGCCATGTGCATAGATTCAATATGAATTGTAATATTCTCATGAGTAACTAATACTTCTAGTTGAGTCTTGACTACTCCACTTATGGGAATTATAATTTATATCGGCCATCATGGATACTCCTCTGACACCACACATTAGGGGACATCTATTATAGAAAATTTTTCCTCACTCCATGAATCATGATTTGATGGCCTTCCATTTCCCTCTGTGGACTTAAATGCCCCTTTTTTCTCACTCCAGACTAAAAAACACTTATTTTTTTCCATATACGCAACCTAAAATTATACAACTCGCATACACGCAGGTCGCTCCATTACAACCCGTGTATACATAGGATGCTCCATTACAACCCACCTACATCAATCTTGGTGATAAGAAATTAGAAAATATGTCAGGTTTCCATGCCATGTCACAAGATCCATGATACTTGACCTTCCACATACTACAAACACTCCTACTTGACCCTTGAATTCCATTTGGAGGCTAGAAATTGATCCCTATACAATCCTTGAGAAAAACTTCATCATTGAGAGAAAAGACAATCTTGAGAAATTTCACCTCACATTGAGTCTGCATCCCTTTGTCCTTGAAAGTTTGAACTCCTTGTGGTCAAACCCCAATCTCTTCTTATCTTGAAATGGATAACTTAATTGACTTCTACTACTTGTGATCTTGCCTTTGCAGAGAATTGAAGTGGTGGAGTCCAAGCTGAAGGGACTTAGTTTTTTAGTTCAGATATCGTTAGATAAGTTTGTCACCTATGTACTTATGTTGATTTCATTAATAGAAATGCTCTTTTCTCGTCCAATTGATATATTGAAAATATTTATATTACTTTCCATGGGTGCATTTGTTATGTATGTTAATGGATTATGCTAATTTATATGATAACACTATATATCATTTCCAATTTTTCTGTGTTTTCCACTATACAAAAACATTCATTCTTACACCTTTTCCCGCATTTTGTTGTTAATACATACCATAAACCCTAATTAAATATCATCATTTGTCATTTTATCTAGTGTGGTTAATACATTGTTTTTTCTATCTTTTTAGTGGTCAAAAGATGATCATATCATTTTTTACTTATGAAGGCTTGTGAAGTTTGATTCTTGTACTAGCACAATCAGTATTCTTGTACCATAACAACAGTTCAAAATTTCTGCACCAATATTGTCATTCCGGTACCTATCGTTGTTTAGCATAATCACATGATTTGAGGAAAAAATCTGAAACATGGGTTTTTTCTGTAGCAATGTTGATAGAAAAGAACATGCATAAAAATCCACCCAGGTGTCACTTGTGGACCTCCATCCCAGGGGGAATAATTCAGCAAAATTAATAAATGTTATGAAAAGTCAAATTCTCCCTCAATTTTTGTGAAAATAAATAATAATATGAAGATTCTAAGACGTGGGTTTTTCTCCTAGCATGACAAATTTGGTCTCACAAAGACCATTTTCGAAACAAAGGAATGGTTGAGGGGTTATTGTTAGTTTCGTAACTTTCACTTGCATAAATTTCGTGGTATGTCCAAATTTGAAAACAACACCCCCGGATTTGTTGACGTGGCCTTGAGTTTGACGTCAAATTCATATCATATCAATTAAATTAGTATGAGAATATTCATTTGGTTGCAACCATCACATCGAAGATATGGATCGAAACCAACTTTGCTAAGTTGGTCATGCAAAGCCAAGGATAGTTGATTTGTTGCTGCCATCTCCATTTTTGGTATTTTGTCTGATGAAGACTTAGGGGATGTTCTCATCTCCCTTCTTGGGTTATAGAATTCTTATATAAATTTTTGATGTAATGGAAGGGATGGGTATGTAAGAGATTCAAAAAAATTGTTATTATTTCATTGTATTCAGAGAGAGCTAAGCATCATTACCTCGTAATCTAGAGTTTAATTTTAATGAGGAAGTGACTATTGATATGTTGGTCAACTTCCTACATTGAGTTCACTTTTCCAAGTGTGCGTCGGGAAGGGCCCCTCGATTCGGTAATTCCCTGAATTTTGAATTATATAATAGTCTATATTGCATTTTTAGTTTATTTAAATTTACATTTGAATTCAAATTCAGTTTGTGTAATTTCAATTTGCAGATTTAATTAAGATATTTACTCTCAGATTGAGAACACCCACATTCATCTTTTCTTTGTGTTGATTCCATCTTAATTGACCTTCATTATTCAATTTAATTCACTCTTGTTCTACGATTGAGTTTGTTATTTAATTCACTCTTGTTGCTTTACTTGCCACACTAAGTTTCTGCGTAAAATCTCCCCAACCTTCCCTTGCAATTCCTGCCATTCATTATGCACCCACGCATACTTTGTCATTACACTCCAATTTGGCTCCGTGTTATCTTTTCTACAACTCCATGATCTGATTTCTTATTATATCCATCTCAATCAACTCTTTTCAATGTTGCCCCTTCATTAAGTTGAACACTCGCTCCTCTCTTGTCTTCACTCTTCGCACATAGTTTGCACATCCATCCATTCGGATTGTTCCCCTCATGCCAACAACTATTCACTTCAACACTTCCTTTAACACCATCTCCATTCACTTACCACTTAGTTCTTTGATGCTCCAAGAGATGTATGTTTATGTCCATATATTTTTAAGTTTTATTTTGTATTCTCGTGTTATATTGGTTTCATATATCTCATGTCATATTGTTTATCTAATATGTGAATCTTTTGATACGTATGGATTTATTGTTTATTTAATTATTATATGTTGGGTTGGTTACATTATTGTGTTGTATATAAGTCGTGTTGTTGTTTAAGTGTTTTTGATGTGTATTGTTATAATGTTTATTTATTGATGATGCTTATTTGTTATAGCTTTTTATTTTGTTAATTGAGTATTTGTTGTATATTTATAATCCTTTGTTAATATTCATAACTTTATGTTATATACTTATAATGTTTTGTTAATTCTTTTGTGATATGTTTGTTAATATTGTTTACATATTTGTTAGAATATTGTTTAGTTTGCTTTATATTATGTTATATTGTTTGTCATGTTGTAATTATCTGTTGTTTTAGTTTTCAAAGTATTGTAAAATATTGTTAAGTGTTATGTAGAGTTAGAAGGATTATGCTTGTAGAGTGATTTCAAAATTAATGTTGTACCCACACATTCATTCTTGTACATAAAACAAATCTCATCCCATACTTACACATTGACCTCACTTTCATTTTTGAGTGTATATTTTGGAGGAAATTTCATTTGCATAGTTTAAATTCAGATTTCATTTCCTATTTGTTTGATTTTCCATTTAGCTAATTTTCTTCAATTTGGATTTTTCATAGTTTAAATGTCCTTTTATTTATGCACTTTGATTTTAATTCATAGTTTAAGTGTGTTTTACAGCCTTATATTAGGTTATAATAGGCTCCAGTACTGCATTACTTATGCTTGCACCTCTAATTCTATGGCTCCCAGGTTGATAATTTAATGTTGCAATTAATAGTGCATATATTTTACCCAACATTTTTTGGCACCATTGTTAGGGAGGTGCTAAAGGGATTGAGGTCTAGGTAGGTAGGTTGCCTTAAATTTACACAACCTGGTGGTGGACAAGACGGTAAGATGAGAGGTAAGAAACTATGCATTCACTTTAGTGGGTCTCTACCCAAACCCATATATGTTCCTTTTGCAAGTGTGTTTCTTTTTCACAAAGTTTGTTTACTTTCCTG
>ML822381.1:0-20888 GCA_009831015.1 Picea engelmannii
TTTTTTACTGAAAGGCCACAGGAAGACATCTTACCAGCAAACCAACCCTGGAACACATACTCTAGCTCAATTCTAGATGGTATATGGAATGGACCGCCATGAATTCATTCAAAATTAAAAGAGAATGCTCCAAAATAGCAGTGTTCTTGGCTTTGTTCTCCCCCGTGACATGGCGGAAGCGAAAGTCAAATAGTTAGGTGGCGCCTGCGCGGCTCTGATTGCGTCGGTAACGCGAGGACATGAAATTGAAGGGGAGCACATGCATTCCACCGCAAAAACGGAAGTACGGGAGACGGGGCCGATTGAGACACAACAGAAGATAAAGCAGGTAATAATGTGATTGTTGAATCGGCTGGAAACTTGGAACTGTCTGCCCGCTCCCACGTGCACAGCTGAGCGTATCGTTCTGTTTTTTAATGGTTAAATTCAGGATCAGACCGCCCATTCTAGAAACTTTCAGCGTCGTACCTGATCATCGCCTTCCCAGTCTATATAGCATTAATTGTTCTGTTGTTTTGCAACATGCAAAATTTTGAATGGTATAGTTAAAATAGATTGTATGCCTGCAATTCATGCAACAGTGTCGCTGTAGAGATCAGGAAGGCGTTGAAACCAGTTGCGTTTGTCATGGCGGAAATATAGGAATGGCTGCTCATTATATGTCATAACGGTACTACCGTTGTCTGCCTCCGATTAGTACTTTTCACTTGGTAAAGAAAACCCAGGCAAAAATAAACTTCATATCGCTTGACATGTTCCTGATTTTAACAGTGGGAAGCAACGTGACAAGCTCACGAGGAATCGCCGATTAGGAGCTTGTCGGACCATTTCAGAAATGTCAGCTCAGGGACTGCCAGAAAAGTCAGCTTAGATTACCATTAAAGAAACTGAGTTATTTTCAAGAATGATAGCCGAAAGCAGACAGTTTATTGTATGTAATTTCGGGATTTTAGTTTTAATAACAATAATATAATTTAAAATTAACGTTTGCTCCAATACATTTGAAATATCATTGAAAGCAATTCTTTTGTTTATGAAACAAGGAATCGGCTCTAGCTAACAATTTCATTTGTTTAAATCGATAATACTTTCACCTAAAAACGTTTACATTTATTTATATGATCCACAATATAAGTGTAGTTTACTATTTTATATGTAATTATGTCAAAAGGCATACACCTATTGATAATCGGCACATTTAATATGTTTTTAGTACTTAATCAGTTTTGTATGGACAATATTCAATATTGTTGGAATATTCTTAGTCGTCCCAATAAATCAATGGTTATGATTTCAACCACTAACTTCCTCACTATTATAAAGACATTAGTTTACATGTTTATTTTTTTACTTTTACTTAATCATATTTAAAATTTACTATAATGACTAGTTGATTGCCACCTCTAAGTGATTAACATTTCATTTTCTAAAGAGCCAAAGTTTACCAGTCACAATTTTTACTCCAACTATTATTTACTGAACTAGATTTTCCTGCCTAGAATTCTTACCGGGTCAATTATTTAATGCACAAAATTTTACTGTTATTTAATACCCAAAACATAGTTATTTGACGTTCACCAACCGCAAATGACTTGTGGCTATGCTAATATGGTAAATATGAGTGTGGTTGGATCAAAATTGAATTCGTTATTGCCCATGAAGAGCACTCTAATCCCATATAGAAGGGCATAAAAATAAAGAGGCGCTTTTAATAAAAGTCATTTCATAATAAAAGTTATTTCCTATTTCCAATGATAAGGAATTCTTTTTAATATGTTATGCTTATTATTATTTTAAATTAATATCGTTTTTATATAATACAATCATATTTCTATGGAATTTATAGATGTATGTTTTACCTATTTATTGAAGCTACAATCTAGTTATGGGCATTGAGGATCAAATGTAATGAATTATTTAGTTGTTCAAATGTGATGAAAATATTCAGATGTGATGAATATTTTCTTGTTCTTCAAAGCTTTAGCAGCAAAATCGATCTCCACAAACAACCTATGGATCAAAGTAGTCCTTCTGAAGTATGTGGCTCCACTCTCTTTGCTGGAATTGCTCAGACGCCCAAGCCCTCGAACGTTGGGAATCTACGTAATGTGGAAGGTGGTACAAAATGATTTTGAAGTGGTTGGAAATGGATTAGCTTGGAAGGTTGGGTCTCGAAATTTTCTCAGAACTGGACGCAACCCCTGGGCAGGTTGAATTAGAGAGCACATACTTCTGGTTGATCTCTGCTCAACCTTGGATCGAGGGGGATATTTTTATCTGGCTCAGGTTGGGGTCCCCCTTACCACAACTCTTTGGCATCAAGACTGGAGAGATGGGAGAACATTGGGTTTAGATGGGGCTGAAGCTTTAATCTGGGACCGATATATTAGTGCTCTCAGGAGAGAAAATATTCGATTGACTGAGAGGGAGGATGAGCTCCTATGGGATGGGGATCCGGGCGGGATTTATACCCCAAAAGTTGGCTATGTTCAGTTAAACATTAACCTCTTGTAACAAGATGAAAGGTGGTGCTGGAGAAAACTTTGGAAACAAAGATGCCAAACTAAAGGAAAAATATTGGTGTGGACAACTTTAGAGAACACAATTCCAACGTGGGACAATCTATAGAAGTGACAATTCAATGGCCTGAGCTGGTGTTTGCTTTGTGAAAATCAGGGGAATCGTTTGACCATCTCTTTATGTGATGCCCTTTCACCACTTAAGTATGGGTAGAAGCAACTAAATTGAACTCTTCCATTGGTGCCTGGCAAGGCGCATCCTTCGAAGAAGCCTTGATAGTATGGCTCTCGTCGAGGACCCCTCAAGACCTTAAACCTTTTCCCCTCATTGTTGCATGGGGGATTTAGCTAGCTAGGAACTCCACACTATTTTAGGATGAATCACCATCGCCACTTCGTGTGGCCATTAACTGCTTAGGCATCCTTTTTCATCTGAAACCAATCGATAGAAAGGGTCTGGGCAACGATCGAAGCGTTCAGGTGGAACAGATTGACATAGGACGACCTTGGGCTTTGTTTGATAGAGCGTCTTCGAGAGATCACTTACTCTGTGGGAGGGGGAAGTATACACTTATTTGAACACCATTTCTTCCTTCTTAGGGCTAGGTTGGGGGTTGGCACAAAGAACTCCTCTGAGATTATGGCCTTAAAACAATTACTTTTATTTGCTATGGAAAAAGGATGAAAAACACTACAGGTATTTGGGGACTCATTATTAATCATCAACTGGGTGATCCGAAAACAAAACTGTCATATTGCTCGTCTTTTGCCTATTCTTGAGGAAGTTTTGAGGATTATCTCTACCTTTGACACTATTCATTTCTCTCATATCTACAGGGAACAGAACAAATTGGTTGATAGGTTTTCCAAAGAAGCCTCACAGCTAGAGTATGGCAGATGGCAGATCACGAAAAATACAACAGACGACAATTTTGATTATCACTTAACTTTTCAGGACTGCCAGCTTTAGGGAGTTGCATACCTTTTTGGAACTCCAAGATTGATATTATTGTAAAATGTTCTATAAATCATGCTTTTGTTTAATGTATACGATATGTAAACTAGAGACACAATATGTGAAATGTGGATTGGAAGGTGTATAGATTTCATCAAGACTGTTATACTTTTTTGTTTATGTTGAAAATTTTAAATATGAAAGTGATCCCATCAAAGCAATATATATTTGGCTATCCTCCATAGCCAATATATATCTACAAATGTAATTTTACACCATTTTAATGAAATTGCGATTTTTTTCCGTGGAAAAAAAAGTAGTTCCAATTTGAATCAACCCCATCCTCTTGCTACTTTCTAAACTTGCTTGGATTTATTATAGGCACCTTTCCATTTTATACATATCTTTCCACAAGTTTTTGCTTTGCAAAACATGTTAGGTGAAGGTTGTTTAGACATTGTTGAAATCTTATTAAAGTTGTGAAATGAAAAGTTGAGACGAACCCCTTTTAAATACTTTTATCCTACTTTAATTCAAGTTTACTAGGACATAATCTTCATGTAACATAGTTTAATTTTTTTTTTCTATATTTGTAAAATAATCTTTTGTAAGTATGCATAATTGTTTTTGATATTTTTAATGTAATGAGTGCATTAACACAATTATTTTATATTTCACTTAACAAATATATTTTTATATTTATATTTATATTTATATTATATTCTCATTGTAATATTTGATATCATCATGATCCTTCTTATATAATGTTAAATTCTTTATCATTTTTAATTTTTACAAAATACTACGTAAATGCATTAATAGTAACATGGGTATTCCAAGTGTACTTATTATTTTATTTTTTTATGTTATTATCAAAACATGAATTATTAGTTTTTTTTTAATTTATTTGTAGAATAAATTATTTTTGTGTAATATTAATTATTAATATAAAGTATACATATAGTTATTAGTTTTTTAATATTTTTATTAAAACATACAGTTATTGGAGAAATAAGTTCATTTCATTACTTGTTTTTTTTTATAGTATCTTAAAATTTTTTTTTTATGTAAAACTTATTATCCTCCCACTATTAAAGTCAATTAATAATATGCAAGAAAATTAATTACTACTAATATAGAGAAAGACAATTGATTAATTTTATTATGACCATGACTCTAGTAAGTATTGGTAGGTAGGCATTTTATAGTTGAGTGTATAAAATAATAATAACAATAAATTTATGATTCATTAGAAAAAAAAAGGTAATGACTATTTCTCTTTATATGAGAAATTTGTGTTCACTGTTAACTAAGTTTAATAGATATAGTTTAATTATACATGTCACTTTCAGAATGTGACATTATAAAATATTTTTTTAGATTGAAGTAAGTGTTTAATATATAATTCATTTATTATCATTTATATTTTATGATGATTACATTTTTTTTTTTGTAAATTTCTGAATTATTCCATTAAAAATAGAGTAGTAGTATATTCAAGAGAACTTGGACGGACTGAGAGGGAGGTGAAAGAGTCATCCAGAGAGAAAGACTAAAATTTTTATTGACTAAGCCTGCCCTTACTGGAAAACTAGGCGAGAAAAACTTGGAAAATTGGCCTACCCATAGATGTGACGTCCTCCCTGCTAATTAAAATCGACATGTAGTAGATAAATACAAAGAATTCGTAAAAAAAAAAAAAAAAAAATTATTTTTATTTTTATAAACAAGTTGAGTAGTCAACTTGCATCTAACTTCTACAAATAAAAGACCTAATCAGAGTCTCAGCGCAAGGGATCCTAACCTACATTGGTTAATCATTATGATAAAAACAAAGTACCCCCAAAAACGGAATCCACCTTACCCTATCTGCAAAATAGTCCAACCCATCTCTACTTAATTATATTGAAACAAAGAGATACATTACGAGAAAACAAGATCTATGCCCACATGTACATACATAAATATTCTTGCGACTAAAGTTTGTTAGAAAGAATATAGGGTATGCTTTTATTGATATCCTTTGCATAGTAATTGCAAGATATTTCCAACTTAACAAGTTACTAAAGTTCAACTAAGTATTTAACACATCAAACATAGATTCATGGATCATAAATAAAGGCAAGACAAAAGAAGTATTTTCATACTAGTTCTATTTCAAATTCATAAATACAAAAACAGGTATTCAAATGATTTTATCAATAGACTATCAAAGTTATTAGGACATCAAATTCATAAATGCAAAAACATGTCTTCAAAGGATTTCAACTTCAGTTTAAGCATGGAAACTGCTTTGAATTTTTTTGGGGGGAATTGTTGCTAAGCATTTGTAATATGAGGAGTATTTAGATATCATCAAAACCATTTAAGAGTTACATAAAACTTATTTTTCATCTTTTTGAATTCATTTTACAACATTTAAACAAGTTCAATCACTTCGTGACTTGTTACTAAACCACATTTTGACTTGATACAGAACCATAGACCACAAAAAAATACTTTTAAATTAAAATATTAATTCCAATAATATTTAAATATACGATATCTTCTAAAATTTAATATTATTATTTTTTTTGAAATTCACTAATTATTCAACCAATCCAGTTATAACCCCTATCACACAAATACCATTTACTAATGAACAATTTTCGAATAATATTTTTTGTAACTTCTTGTTTCGCATTATGTCATTACATGGTTCAATGAATTCATAACTAAGGGTGGTTCTATTAATGAATATAGTAGTGATTGTCTTGGGCAATGCAAAGTAATACTTTAAATATAAGAAGAGGATGAAAGAAACCGATTGTAATAGATTGTAGGAATATGTAAGTTTTGTGTGCTATGAAATGTGAAAATGTGTAAATTTAGAATAACAAGCAAATAAAGGTTTTTGGGTTTTATATTTAAGGAAAGGCATGTGATGTATGGCTAAAATCAAGATTGGATCATTAAGAGTAAACACTCATAGAAATTTGTTCACTAAAAATAAAACATTGCTACCATCATTATTATACCAAAATCCTATAATAGGAAAATGCCAAAATAATTATAAAAGCTCTCACCCTAAAATTGTCAATTAAATATTTACCACAGAATAGCTATACCTAAATTAAACATTACAGGTCAAGGCACAATGATAGAAAGTTAACCAACGCAGAACACCAACTTGATGTGAAGGTTTACATGGTTAACACAAAAATTCCTAAGATTCTATTTTAACCAGTCCATGGAATGGTCCACGGTTTCCTAAATCCATTACACTTCTGGCACGCAAGAAAAATATCTGGACTGTCAAGGAGTAACTTACTAACATTATCAACTTCTGTAGGATATTAAAGCTGCTATTACACCATTGTCAAAATGTAGAACTCGATTATTAATTCATTGTCATCAGCTTCAACGTCGAAATAAAATCCAGAGGAGGAAAAACGCTAACAGAGAAATTTATACAAATACGAATATACCAAAGTCGCTATGAGGGAAAATTATATAGTACTGGGATACATAAACCTAGTCGTGACACGTTCGGTTCAAAAAGGCTATCATTTAAGCAAAATGCAAGGATATCTAAAGGGAAGCCCTGCGCAATCCCAACAATTCTCTAGAAACCACAAGACCAACACAATCAACTTCTCAAGCAGATTCATGGTAATACACAGGAAAACGCAGTCAAGGGAAGGGAGTGGATGACACACAGGTCGTCAACCCACAGAGAAGAGAGGTGTGATGGACGCACAGAAATCAACAACACAGAAGGTAAGGGTTGTGAGGGATGCACATGCATGAGGATAAAACGTCGAGCGCAAGAGTAAAAACGCAGAGCTAAAATGATTAACCCAACACTGAGATAATATGGCATTTCCTTAGAAAAAAAAAATTCAACATCAACCTGCCTATTCAGGAAAAACGACTTCGCTATGTTAAAAAGAAACATTCAAGGAGGGAGATAATAGTGATAAGCGAGTCTGGAATCTGATAATAATTTTCTGTTACCCTAATAAATTTCCATCAGAATAATGGTGTTCTCAAAACTCTGTCATCCAAATGTATAAATGTTGTCAGGCATGCAGCAACACAAGCTATCTTCTACACCACACCAGTAATATAAAATGCGAACAGAAAATGAGTTGGTTACAAAATATACCATCACGCATCATTATATATATATTTTATGTCACTCAAATCATTACCATTGAAATGGCAATAAACATGTGTCTAGAAAAATAAATCATTGTTAATATATTTATAATTATTGGGCCAAGAAACATCAAGTAATCCACTACTTGATATCCCATAGTAGAGCATAAAATTGTTGTCTCAAGCTAAAATGCAGGTATGAAGTCAATCACAGATAAAGTTAGGGATGAACGATCAAGCGCATAACTAAATCAATAAGAACGCAAGGAAATCCACACGCAAGGGTACTTTTTCCTAGAAGGTACAAGTCAATCAATCAGCCAAGGACAATAACAGAGGTATACAGTGGATGGGTTCATCCTTTGCTTCATCATCCTCACACAGGAAAGTAGGGCATTGAGATACATAGGTCTTTTAACGCTAAGGCAACGACTGTAGATCAGGATCCTAGCCGACTGCTCAGGCCAGGACTGGTGAGCTAGGGACGAAGGCTAAACAACCACGGAGGTCACAAACAACAAAGAAAGGTGGTCTAGACATGCAGGAAAACGAAGGCCATGGGAGACAAAAACCATCAAGCTAGGTTAAGACAAGTTTTCGTCATCAACTTAAAAGACATCAGTTTACTTTTCCAATAAACAAGTAGATCCAAGCATAAGTCCTAATACCATCTACCAAATAGAAATGAAGAGAGTGTACCGTTTCCTGATCGTCTGCTTCAAATGACATCCTGCTCGCTCCGTGCAACTCTCACTCGTCAACCGTTGAGACTTCACTGGTACCTCCTAGCTAATGCTAGCAATACTCTTCTTCCGCCTCAGCCCCCCAAGCCGCAAAGGGGCCACACACACTATCCATAGATTTCTACTAGCTCCCATCTCACTTCGCAAGGCCGGGCTACCACTCCTCCCACGCTGGGTATCCCAACTCCCACAAGTACGTCAGTCAAGTAGATATTTCTGCAGTGTAACATTACGCAAACAGAAGATGGTCCTTCATCCTTCTCCCTCCTTCAATATATAGAGTTTTGAACTTCCTTTCTTTCCTAAAATCTCATTTAATTAAAAATAATAAAAATAATTTCCTAAAAATTCTTCTCCATACAAGTGTCACCTATCCCCTTCATTCCTCCATAAATTAATTTCTTTAATTAATTAATTATCTTTATTTCCCTCACCCACCTAGAGTTACTCCTAGAATCACTCCTAGGTGTCCCCAAATTCTCTTACAGGTTTTAATAAATTTTCCTTTTATTAAATTGCTAGTTCAGTTTAAATTAGAAAGCTCTTAAATGGTAGATTCTTTACTAAGTTTGACTTTCCACTTTTTCCCTTAAGTTCCCCTTTTTCCCTTAAGTTCCCCTTTTTCCCTTTTTATGTTACATCTTTTCCTAGTTTCCTAAATTTTTTGATTTTCCCTCTTTCCTCTTTTAATTAGAACTCAAAAATCTAGGTGCAGAATTTAACCCCTTTTCCCTTTTATCATTTAATTAGTATAAAAACAATTTATTCCCATTTTTACATTTTATATCAATAGATTTTTTTTTTCCTTTTATGAATAAATTAAATTTCTTACTCCCTTCATGTTACAGGATTTAACGAAGATCACAATTATTATTTAAGTTGTTATTATTATTATTTTATAGAAGACAAAATTTTACCACTAGCGTAATTTAGACTTAGACATTAAATTTCGTACTGGGCAACATTTAACTAGGGAAATTGTTTTAAAAAAAATTTAACATGTTATTTGTCCTAAGGCCATATAGGTTCATCCCTATATCATCGACAACGCGACGTGCCCTTCAGGACGCACTAGGTGCTCCAAGGGTGCCACTCGCCTCATATGTTCCCTTGCGTGACGTGCCCTTCAGGACGCACTAGGTTCTCCAATGGTGCCACTCACCTCATCTATTCCCTTGCATGACATGCCCTTTAGGATGCACTACGTGCTCCAAGGGTGCCACTCGGCTCTTGGCTGACTTGGTAGACATCAATTACCCCTGGAGTCAACACTCCGCCAGGTGAACTTGTGGGACACTAAGGGCCTCTAAGGAATGAGGCCCCCGCCTTATTGCATGCCCCTTATAATCATCATGAGTGACTGTCGCAGTCTGCTCTCATGGCATCGTGGGTCCTCTCGAACTAGGTAAACGTTAACCTACAATTCGAGCCACGGCGGGAGTGCTAGTAGGCTATGGTAGGGCTGTTGTCCACACCTCTCCCTCAACATATCTGGTAGTCGTGCATGACCCCTTTACTCCATATGTGAGTCTTTTCAGCAAGCTATCATCAACCTGCATCATCAACAAATCATGTCAGAATATATCCATATCATATCATCTAATCAGATGCGCTAATATCATAGTAAAAACAATCAAACCCCAATGGTACACTCCCTGACTCGATCCCGAGTCCAAGGGGTTCCATCAATGCCTTTGCATCCTCGAGGTCCAAAATCCTGCACACTCAGCAAAACAAAGTCAATAGCACCTGTCTATGTCATAACGGTAAAACAACATGTCATCAACCCATAATGCCTCATAATCAAAATCAAAGTTTTAATAGCATAATAATCCAGATCACTTGTGAGAAAGTGTCCTCAAAGAATAAAGTCGCTCAGTGCGCCAGAGCAGGATGTTACAATAGAGACAAACCATACTATAAAAAATGAAACTAAGAGTCTTTGCAATACTTAATCATGTCTTAAAAACTAGAACTAAACAAAAGTAAAAGATCCGCAAATTGACAAGAGAAAGAAAATTAACCAAGTAGACCCCCATGGGGGATTTCTTAAACCATTGGGGATTCGACGAGGCCCTTGTTGCTGGAGGAGATAGTGGAGATAAAGTGTGCTTCATTTATGGGAAATCATGTTCTTTTGTTGAAGGAGGACGGGGGATGAAAATTGTTGTGTTGGACTTTCTGCATGGGGGGGGGAATTATGAACTTCACCCACTTGGGCACCCTGCCTACTTAACTAAGCCTCTATTTACTGCTTGCATTTAGGATTTGAAGGGGTCAAACTATTATGTTGGTCATTCGAATATGGTGAATGGACTCTAGGGAAACGTGGGGAATTGGCGAGACTCTGATCAAACATACCCGGAAGATTGAGAAGGGAGTGACCCATAATATTTTTGACCATCCAATAGTTCCTTCGTTGGATTTTGGTGCGTTAAGTAGTTGGATGGAAGCTAGTCATTTCCTCCTTCTATTCATCCAATAGTTCTCGGATTGAGCTCAAGACCGAACGATCGTATCCCTCTCAACTGACTGTGTTCGGTTGAATATGAGTGCCAGTCGCTCTACCACCGCAACCTCCCCTCCCCAGAAGGGGGGTAGAATGCATGCGTCTGGGAAATCTAGGGACTGGGAGTGACCTGTGATGAATCCAAGGTTTTTTCCATAACACGTTGTTGAGTTTGTAGTTGCCACTAAAGGATTGAGTGGAGAGCAGGGTCAGGTTGACAAAGTTGGAAAAAGGAGACTGGTTAGAGGAACTATGTGTGTCGAGGAAAATTCCACAAAGCAGGAGTGCAGGTCCTAGTATGTACCAATGGATCCAACAGTGGGGGATTCTAGGGTGAAAATGGATAATTCCCTGGGAAATCAATACCCACACTATCTACAGAGCTAGAATTAGAGCCATTGTACCTCGTCACACCTAGAGCTAGGATGTAACAACAGGCGAAGTGAATTCTCTAGGCCTTGAGCAGTGCATGATATTAAGTCGCATATGGTGAAGGAGGAGCGAGAGCCAGGTGTTCATTGCACTAAGAACGAGAGGCGTTGGGAGTGGAGGCTAGTTGTACCATTCGAGCACCTACATCCAGGCTATGATGATTACATATTATGGATTATTAAAATTCATACTAGTTTATCAAATTTTTATAAATAAAATAAATATTTTGTTGTATTACATTGTTTTAAATTAAATAATTAAAAGATAAATTTATTGATTATTAATAGAATAAATAAATGTTATATAATATAATATGATTTAATATTTTCTTTATATCATTAATAAATATCAAAAAACAATTATGCTATAAATTGAGAGTGGAAATCTTATTATAGTCTTGAAAACAATTGTAAATCAATGAATCTTTGGATATGAGATTAAAAAAAAAACTCCTCTTTAAGACCATTATTTTATATGGATGTGAGGTTTGGGGATGCAGTATTTAGAGAGATTCGTGGAAAAAGATAGAGGTGAGATAAAAGAATTTTATAACATACACTCTCAAAATTAAAGGAAATACACCCTATTATATCCTCCTCATAGGAGATCATTTCCCCCATTAAGAGTATGACTAGGTACCTAATGTATAAGAACAAGTTAAAAAACATGGAGGAAAAAAGGATTCCTAAAATTTCTTCAAGCTATAGCTAAAACCACCTTAGGATTAGGAAGGGATGACATAAGGATTCCTAGTCTTGGCTAAACCATTGAGGAATAAATCAATAGATCATATTACAGAATAAGGATAATATTAAAAATATTAAATTACAACAAAATTTAAGGAGAGATTGGGGAATAATAAAGATTTAGAGGTAAAAATAAAATTAATATATTATAAGGAGGTGATCAAGTGTAAAGAAGAAAATAAGCATTGCTAAAATAAGAAAAAAATCTCATGAGCTTCATAGTAAAACAAGGAGTTGGTCAATTCCCAAAACACCATGGGATGAAAGAGTCCGTCACATTTGTGACACCAAGAGGGTTGAATATGAAAAACAATTTCACTTAGATTATATCTAAATTTCAAAATATTTCTCACACTACCAACCTTATTAACCTTTTTACTGAAGAAAACTATGGTGATCTTGGAACACTTCTCTTAATGATTTTCAAGCATAGAAATAAAATTCTAAAGAATTCCAACTAATCTCTTACCTTCTTAAGGTGCAATAGACCAAATTTGATCTAAGTGAATGTTAATCACCATCATCATCAACAAATGTTGGCAAAAATTTAAGTCTATGCCAATTAATTTATTATGATCCAAGTATATATTTTTATGAACAGTTTTTTAATTGTCATTCCAATACATTTATAACTCAAATTAGGTTCTGTTGTAATTTTTATTTATTTTTAATTCATAAATTGAAAGTGTAATTTACTCTTGGCATGCATAAATTGTATCAGAGATGAAACCTAGTTATAATATGTTTCTTTAATTTTATCATTTCAATCACTATATTTTCTTTTCGTACAATTTTTGAGTTTTTAAATATTGTAAAAATAATTTATTATAGATTATTCAAATGTTATGGAACTTGTTATGAACATAATATATAATAATAAATATAAATACATTCTAATAGTTAATGAATAATTAATTAAGAGACACCTTCCCAATGTAAGGTAACGTCTCTTCATGAAAGGGCACCCCTGTGTGGGTATATAAGGCCCTCATTCTTATTGTATCTCATCATCTCATATCCATATACATTATTATTTAATATATTATCCTTTATGGATTATAAACTATTTTCCTACATACATTGGGTATTTACCTTGTGAATTGGCTTGGTTCACCATAGTGGTATCAGAGCTTCGTCTCGATCCAAATTTTGGCCACAAAATAGAGTTTCTTTAAAATAAGTTCTTTGACCTCATATTGGCCATTGGCCATTTATAAATTAAATATTCTACATATTTCAACGAAAATAAAAATGTCATTTTACACAAAATAAAAAAAAATAAAAAGAGGAGAAGAAAAAAATAAAAGGTTTTCTTAAGGTGCACATGAAGAAGTATGAGTGCACACCAACATGTTTCAAGGAAATTATCCATATTTGGCCTTAGTTTTTTTGTTTTTTTTCCTTAGAAAAAAGCGTAATTTTATTTCTTATAAGCGACAAAATTACATTTTGTAGGTGCTTCCAGAGCACAACACACTGAAAGTGTGTGTAAGGATCAATAAAGTATTTGGCTATTGAGATCCCACATTGCCTTGTCTACCATTGAAAATTACAAAAATATCACCCAGAACAAGGTGAAAAGATACTATCTACATAATAAGAGCCCTTTATATACATAAATAACTAAAAATAAGAACCTTTGTGGTTTCTGGTTGCCCTTAGTTGGTATCCAAAATCTGTTCATAATGACCATCCACTATAATGTTGTTGTATAATAAAGTTTTGGAGTAAAATGGTGTGCATAAAACTAAGAGAAATATCCATGAAGAGGATGAAAAAGAGAGAAATGGCATTGATCAAAACCTTTTGAAAAACTATTTTTGTCTTCCAATCTGACTTCAATCCTACAAATGCCCTTGGTCTTCTATAAATGGACGATGATAAAAAGAATTTTTGTATTCCCCTTTTGTTTCAGTTATGTGCCATTGTCCCAGAGAGAGAAACAATCCCTCTTTGGAAAATGAATCTGCTACCAAGTTCATGTCCTTGTATACATGAGTGATAACTAAAGTATAAAAAGTGTCCAACAAACAAAAGATTTTCTCCAGTATGGGACAAAGAAATATATTGTGACAAGTTTGATGTTTTCTTGTCCAATTAATGACATTCATAGAGTCCCCCAAAATTTGTAATTGTTGTATTCCTTTTTCTTTGGTGAAAAGAAGTAAAAGATTTTGCGCCATTAATTCATTATAGTTGTTTATCCCGCTGCCCAATCCTATTTTTAAATGGAAGCAATGGTTGTCTGAAATATGTAGAACAACTCCTTCTCCACAATTTGTGTTCTGAGAGGCTCCATCGAAAAAATACCAAGGTTTTAATGAATCTATATCCTCTTGTTGTCTTACCCGTAAAGCTGGTGAATCTTTGGTCTAGGGAAAATGAGACAGGATTGATAGGCTTTGTGCGATGATTACTTTTGGAATAGAAAATTTTTCCTTAAAAAATTTTGCATTCCTTGCTAGATATATTCCCCAAATTATTAAGAGAGGAATAACTTTTATCTCATTATTTCTTGGGTCACAAGACTAGTTCTTCCAAGCCAACTCCAAATAATCTCCATTCCATATGCAATTATGCATGAGGCTTAAGAACGTTTTCGTCCATACTTTCATGGTGAAAGGACATGTGATGAGGATATGAAGAGTAGATTCATTTTCACTTTTACAAAGAGTGCATCTCCCCAGAACTTCTATCGGATGCCTATTTAGGATGTCCCAAGTTGGTATTCGGTTGTTTAATGTTGGGCCCACATTTAGATTTTGGATTTTTGGGGGCATTTCATCTTCCAAAAGTCCCTTCCACCACCACTTGGGGTTTTTTTTGTAATGGGTATATAATAATAATAATAATAATAATAATAATAATAATAATAATAATAATAATAATAATAATAATAATAATATATTTTTAAGGTCATGACCAAGCCAGCACACCAAATTGGTGTATGAGACCCCCTTGTTTGTGGTACAAGGGACCCCCCTCCACCCAGCGATTTGACTGGTAAAGTCTACGAAGGTATACATACCCTACCCCCCTCTTGATTTGAACCTGTGACCTCTTAAGAGGAAACACATGTTCTTAAAAATATATTCAATGCTATGTATCCCACTTTTGGAGTATAGGAGCCTATGGGGTCTTTTTACCAAACTAATTAGTCTTCCCTATATGTGATTCTTATATGTCCTCTTATGAGTGCAACAATATATCTTCTCATCAGATTTGCATAAATCCCATTTAAGCCTAGAAAAGTAGCATTTTTCTATTTTTGATTCCATAGATTTTTTGTATGAAGATCAACTAGCTGAGAGAGGTAGAAGATACCTTTCTTGTGAAACTGGTCAATTAGGTCCTCCGAAAGAATATGATAATTTCCACTCCCAGGACAAAGATAAAATATAATACAAAGATGATTTCCTTTACCCACCCTCCAAGCAAGACTGCCCCCGACCACTAAGAACGAGGAAATCCTCGCTTTCCAAATAATCGAGCAGTTTGTTGCAGATTTGTTTGGGGTTTTGATCCAATCTTCTACTGAAGTTGGGGAGATGTATTTTTGTGAGACTAAAAGAGACCACGGACTGGGAACTAATATGATCCTCCAACAAGCCTTTGTTGAAAGGGCCTTGGAAAACATGAAAATATTTTTGAGCCCCCAACCTCCCAAAGATTTTGGTAATGCTATACTTTCCCACTTTGCCCATGGTTGTGTATAGTTATCTCTAGACCCAGAGCAAATGAACCGAGCACAAATACTTCTCATTTTTTTCTAGCACCCCTTTAGCAATCCATGCTAGTGACATCCAATAAACTGGTATGGATTCCAGTATGGATTTGGTCAAAGCGAGTATACATTCTCTAGATAACCATATAAAACTCCATCCATTTAATCTTTTCTCTATTTTTGTTATCAACCATTTCCAATCTTCTTTCCTATAATTGTTCGACTTTAATTGAAAACCTAATTATTTTAGCCCTTCTGATATATCCTGAAAAGTAAAGGGAAAAAACCTTTGATATACATCCATTTCCTCTCCATCCATTTCAGAGGTAGTGATGGTTGACTTTTGGGCATTTATTATCATCCATGTGGCCACTTGTAACAAAGATAAAATATAATCTAGAATTTTTGCATCTCCAAGTCACCCATTACAAAATATGAGGACATCGTCCACAAATAATAGATGAGTTATCCTCATCCCTGTTACAGCTTTAATTCCTTGAAAATTCCCTACCTTGGCTGCTGAGTCTATAGATTTACTCAATCCTTCGACCACCAAAAGAAAAAGTAACGGGGACAATGGAAAACCTTGACGCATACCCCTTTCTGAGATGAAAAAGGGGGAAGTTTCCCCATTGATAAGGACTGCGAAGGAGACTGAAGAAATGCATGCCATCACCCATTTTATAAATGGGACTTGAAAAATGAGGTGAGTGAGAAGAAGTCGGATATAATCCAAACTCACTCTATCATAGGCTTTTGAGAGATCATTATTTAGGATTTCCCCCTTTGATATTGCAGTCTTAAGGTTGTGTAGTCCTTCTTGAGCTACCCCTATTGCCTCATGTACCTGTTGCCCTTCTAAAAACCCGAACTCTTCTTTGGAAATGTCCTCCAATAGAAAAAGGTTTAGTCGACGATCTATGATTTTGGCAATAATTTTGTAAATACAATTGCACAATGAGATTCTCCTGAAGTCATCAAAAGTTTTGTTAGTGATATTTCTTGTCTCGGGACAAGAAATAGAAACAAGACAACGAAAGTCCCGAATCCCTGAGAGTCAATAGGGACCATCCATCTGGAAAGGACGCGTGGCAGGAGATCAGCGTTATCGGGGAGGGTCCCGATAGGGAAGCGTCCATCGGAGTTGAAGCCATCGGGATATTGGAGATCCCGGGAGCGAGAGTTCTGTGCATTGTAGAATCATGATATGCGATTTCCCGATCGTGACGAAGGTGGACCCCAAAAGAGGTCACGCGAGAAAAGAACAGGTGGGAGGCGAAATCGGGATCCGACATATCGCGAGTCTCGTGGACTTATGATTTTTGGCATCGAAAAGTCCGAAACACCGACGGGGTAAGGTCATAGTCATGGGTGATGGCCACGTTGGCCAGGGCTAAGATAGGAGGGCCAGAGCGGAAAAAGGTGCTTCGTGACTCGGGGAATCGCGATTCATGGAGACATGCACATTGTGACATCGCAAGTGTCGAAACTCCGACGGAGGTATAGGGCTGCGGTCTTATGAGGGATGGTTATATGGACCTGAGCCTAGCCAGGAGGGGCCAAGGACAAAAGAGCGCTCATCGGAGAATTGGTGATCGGGAGTTCAAAGGGTCAAGAACTCTTGACAACGGGGAACGCGAAACCCCAAATGCCGATACAGAGTCAGAAAAAAGTCATGGTGAAGTACAGGAGACCGTGAGGAAAGAAGAAGAGACCTATGGACTGGGTCAGGTTTTCATCAGGGATTCCACTCGGGGATCCAAAGAGCTACTTCGGCTCAGCAATGAATGAAGAAAAGAGAGGGTGGTTGAGGCCTCGCCTCAATCATTAATTGCAAGGCATGGAGGGTCTGACCAATAGTCTTTTCAGGAGGGTCCTGTGTACCCATTCTTCCAGAGAAGCCAGGCCCGATTTCGTGATGGCCTCGATGTCTACCTGCTAGTCTTGCCATAAATTCTCCAAACAGATCCAAATAGCAGAATGAGAAGGCCCCCACATCCTGTAGGTACAAAGTCGACCAGGGCCTTTCCCGATTCAAATGAAACAGTTATTGTAGCAGTTGATGGTGGTTGGACAACGTTTCCACCATAAATGGAAGGTCCAGAAATGACTGTAAGCTTGTCAATTCATTCACAGGTCCTTTTGGAGCCTGATTCCGTCTGATTGAAGTTCACGACTGTCTAGAGACTGCAGGTGCAGTAAACATGCAGACGTAATGTCTTCAACACGATGTCTCGAATTGGCTTCGAGGTTTCTGCTCTAAGTATTTAGAGGAGTTTTCTGACATTTTGTAAGGATCGATGGTTGAGCAGAGCTCCCGGTTGTAAAGTTTTAATGAAGCACTGTTATTTTTGTTATGTGTGAACTTTTGAGACTTCTTGCCTTATGAATGCCGATTTCTTTCATGTCTTTGTTTACACTGTTTTAGAGAAACTCGGAATTGGAGGATCCAGTCGGGCTGTATCTATTATAGGATGATGTTGTAATGGATCACTGTAATAGTTGCACTGTCTCTAATCGGCTATTGTGATTTCCCTGCGCTGAGTGACTTGGAATTGGCGGATCCAGTCATGTCCCCTTTCAGTTTCTTGAGACCTTGAACCAAGAGGATATTGTATTCAGAGTCTTTTTTCTGCAAACTATTGTAATCCTATTGCCCAAAGTCATTTCTTCACCCTTCTTATCAATTCTTCCACCTATTCACCCTTGATCAACTCGCTGGCTGAAGTTAGGATTCCAGACCTCCTTTGTTCTTTACGTATCAGATTCAATCCCTGAATTAGAGTGATACCTCCTCGAGCCATTATCTCCATTCGATCACCTCCTATGAACAAATCGTGACATAAAACTGATGGTTGTTGGGATCTGCTCCTGCAAGCAATCCAGGAGTGACTTCTGACACTAACATTTCTGGCACCGTTGTCGGGGACGAAGTTGAAGATTTTCCCTGGGAAGAACGACAACGATCAACTGATTCTGAAGGTGCATCAGAAATCAGGATTATTCAGATTGCTACTGTGCACCTGGAGACTCCACTGTCGCGACTCCATTGTTTCCACTTTACTGTTTCAGTTGTGACCACTGTTGGCACACCTGAAAGATGACCCAGAGGAGCTTTCTCGAGAAGGTTTTAGCAGCTACTTTCTCAGCCTGAGAAGTTTCCTTGGGTAACGATAATGTTAAGATATGGCCTTTGATGGTGAACAAGGACCGGGCATATTTGAAGCTGCACATCTTTCACCTCGCGACTCCATGATTCAAGGATCAATTGGCGACTCCACTGGTTCGATATGGAGGAAATCCTGGCTCGAAGGTTTGCTCCTTTTAATTTTTCTGCTATTCCTGGTTTTCCTAATGTTGTCCCCTCTATGGATGAATGGGGTGATTATTTGCCTAGATTTAGAGAGCGTGAAGAGGACAACCCTGCTCAGCACCTCAGTGAGTTTCATGAACTCATGCATCAGTGGGAGATACATCATGAGGATGTATTACTGAAAATGTTCATGTTCTCGTTAGCAGTGGATGCGCGTAAATGGTATCATTCTTTACCCCTTGCTATCATTTCTTCACTCAGGGAATTCCACGCAGCTTTCACTGCCTATTGTCAGAGGCTGTACCCCCCTGAGTTAATTTGTCATAATTGTTGTGAGGGATACCACAACTCTATACAAGAGAAAGCTATTTCTGACGTAAGTTGTGGGGAGGATCCTGATGACCTGGATCAGGAATCAGTCCTTTCTCATCCCCATTCTTCTGCTTCAGATGGAGTTATGGAACTGATAAAATTTATCACTGCTAGATTTGACAGGTGGGAAGCTGAACAATACGCTGAGGATTTCCCATCCTTTGAAGCAGAGGCCCTTAGCAGCTCTACTAAGGGAGATTATGAAAAAAGGTTTCCCACGGGACCTGTTTATGGCCATTATGAATCTAACCCATGGGAGAACCAATAAGAAGAAATCCCCCCGGATATGATTATGTCTAAAGAGGGTTGTGATGAAGAGGATTGTTCTCTTTTTCTTCACGAGATTTCCCATGATGTATTTGCATTTGGGAATGGAAAGGAGGATCTGGAGATCGTTCCTTTTTTGCAAGATGAAGAAGTCTGGTGCTCACCCAGCTTTAACGACTATTCAGTTGAAGAGTAGCAGAGCCCCACATCATAGATTGATGACATGGGTAGCAACCAGCCCATGTATGACAACTATAAATTAGGTTATGAGCTGGACACCCAGAACTTCCAAGAGAAGACTGCAGAGCCTTCTCCTCTGTTCACAAATGAAAGACAATGCGAGGAAATCAGATCCCCTGAGCAGCAAATTGAAAAGAAGATCTTTCCCACAGGTCCTATCTATGATTATTACGACTCTGACCCTTGGGAGAGCCAAGAAGAGGCACTAGAAGAACCAGAGGAGTAGTCGAAGATGCAGTTTACAGACTGCACAAAGTTAGTGTTATCCACAATTTTGGTCATTATGATGGTGTTATGATAATGTCATGATGATGAAATATCAATATCTTCCATAAGAACATTTATCTAAGAAAGGTTACACTTGTCAGTTTCCAGAAATCATATTTTAAAAAGAGTTCGCAGGTTGTTTATATAGTCACCTGCGGGAATACCTATTTCTAGCATGCTACTTCAAGCTTGGGTGCGAACTTCTCGCACTGTACTCAAGGATAGGGTGCGAACATGATCTTAAATAAGGAAAATGGATAAGTTCTCGATCCTTCTAGAAGGGAATATTCTAGAAGGATGAGTTGGCTCTCGAATGGTTGGCAAAATACTGACTTTCCAGATATATTGGGATCATTCCCTATCCAAGTAACTAAACTATATTCTCCTATAAATTGAGGAGATTACTCATGGAAAAGGTTAAGCATAAGCAAGCTAGCAAGAGATTGACTGGAGAATTGTTAGAAGCCTGTATGGAGAACTGATGCTACAACAGCAATAGAGTACAGCAAGGTCATCAAAAGTGGTTGATTTTCTTCATGCATGAGCAAGTGTGTGTGTCAAAGCCAGGAGCCATCGAAAGGAGACCTACGACATCAAGGCTCAGGTTGTAAGTTTCTCTTTCAATTAATCAATACAGTAATATGTCCCTTTCCCATAAAGA
>ML822381.1:21052-32743 GCA_009831015.1 Picea engelmannii
CGGTTCGTGTCCGCACTTACGGATTTATCCATAAACAAAATTGGCGACTCCGCTGGGGACCTATCCCTTTGTCTTTTTGGTTTTTGAATTTTCTGTGGCCATTTTCTCTATTGCTGTCATTCTCCTAATTTGTTAGTCTCTGAGTCCTCAGGATACCCTGAGAGACCTTCTGGGTCTATAAGTCAACTTGGATTTTGCTTGCATTTTCAAATTTTTCATTAGTTTCAGGGATTCCCGCACTGTACCTATTGACAGCCTGCGAAAACCCTAGAAGTTCGCATTCTGCTTATATCTTCCAGTGCGAACCGTTCACAGTCTGCATTGAAGTGGCCTGCGAGAAGCACACCTTCTCGCACTGTGTCCAAGGCTTGCCTGCGGGCAAATTTTGAAAATTTTTGAAATCAAGTTTTAACTTTACCAATAGCTTAGATCTGTTGATTTACCCCTTTTTGACTTATTAGGTCATTGGCTTACTTATCTTTTGCTTCAGTTTGCTTGCTTGGAGAGATTTAGGGTTTCTAGGTTTCTTTGCTTTTGATAACTTGACTTTCTCTTCTTGACCTTGTTTGGCATTTTCTTGATCTTAAATTACTAGAGTTGGATATGTCTGGATAGCTGAGAACCAGTGATTGGTAGAGGGTTAAGTGTTTGTGTTTTCTCTTTTGCTTTGAGGTTCGAAAGGACATTTTCATTTTCTTTTGAGAAAATTTCTTGGTTTGGTTTTCGTTTTTACTATCATTGAAAGAAGTGGCTGGGTTGTTTTGATTGATTTGGTTTGATTTGATTTTCTTTTCTCCTTTATCAGAGTTCTTCTTGGAAAGTGAACATTTTGTTTTCTTTCAAGTTTTGTTTTTGTCATTTCGAAAACATTGTAAAATCAAATCTTAGAGCATTGAAGTATCGAGAAGACATTTAAAGATTGTAATTTGATAATTGGTTATTTGCATTGGCATTTGAATGGAAAATTGAGCATTGAGTTTGCATTATAGTATTGAGATTAATTTGGAAAAAAAATTCTCTCTCCCGTAACTAGGATTCATGGAATGAAAAAGATTATATTTCATCATTGTCCTTGCATTACTTGGGTCAGAGTCACACATCATGAGTTTCACTTATGTTGCCTTTGAGTAATTCAAAGCCTTTTAAAATATTGCATAATCTTAAAATCAATCTAGTAACTTTTTTTAGGGCTCTTTACACCAACAGATTAGCTAGGCTAGTGCTTTGGAGTAGGAAGAGAGACACATTCTCCATAAGCTCAAAAACAAACAATAGTATCTTGAGATTAGGGAGTGTAAATTCCATTGGCAACATATTGTCCTGGGACGCCCTTCTAACACAACGGTTAAGCACTAGGTCGCATTGGTGTTAGCAGAGATACTAACCTGCTTTGTTGACATCGGTGTAGAGATTTCACGTATTACGGGGATCGCTCCGAGGTATACCCACAATTATGCGTGGAATCCTTTGAGTTGGTTTCGGGCTTGATACCTTGCCCTTGCATGTGGATCGGACTAACGACTATTCCCCCAGGATATACTGTTGTTTGTGGTGACCTTAGTGGCCTATCTCTCTAGGTACTTACCCAAGGTGACTGTGGAGGGGAAAGTCTCTACGGTACCTAGAATCGACGTTGATCAAACTCACTCGGGCTCCTTGGAGGGTATACCCACGATTATGTGTGGGAGCTTGCACCAGGGCATAAGTCTGTTAAGCAGGTCGTCAACGTAACTTTTTCATCTTAGCCCCGCCCCTTCTCGTCTCGTTGTTGCAACGTTGGATTTCATCACCAACTAGTGGCTCCGAAATTAGAAGGTATTGTATGCTTGGTGATTGCTTCTTAGTTTTTGTTTACTAGTGTGTGTTGTTTGTTTCTAGAAGTTCACCATAGGATTTTCGTTGGGGAGTTCTTTACTTGTTTACAATTGCTCCCCCAAGACGTTCACGTAGGATGCAAGGTTTGTCCCCGGAACATCCGGAAGCTTCACAACCTTTACACACAACCACACCTGAGGGCACCCCAGAGGATTCTCCTCGTCCGGGTGAAATTCCTCTTGTTACTCTACCGCACATGGACATAAGTGACGTCCCTGAAGTTTTAACACCACCTCCACAAGTCGACTCCACTGATCCTCTTGCTGATTTTCGAATCCACCATACTGTAGAGGATTATCACATTGGTCGTCGACCTTCAGGACGATTTCATCTTTCTGGAGAAACTCTTGCTATATCTTCTAAATCAATCGTTGGGCCTTCTCACAGTGTAGTAGGTCAAGATCCTTTAGGATCAGGTAATTTTAGACGGATCTTGTTCGGTACAAAACCCCCTGTTTACGAACTCGTCAACCCTCCTGAGTCTCCCGAGCGAGAGACTACACCAGAGACTACCACATATCGTTTCGTCCTCCCTCCCGAGATGGCCCATCTCGCAAACACTACGAGTGTCCAAACCGAGGTTCCGACAGCTACTCTTGCCCCTATTAATACTCAGAGGCCTCCTGAGGTTAACCCAAATTTACCTCCTGGTTACCACGCTTTGAATCCTTCATTGAATGTTCCTCATCCAACACCTTCACAAATGCCAGCTGGTTCTCCAGGTGGTCCTCAGTTTCCTCGGCATCCTATTCCCGGTTTCATCCCGACACTCCCTCCTCAATTTTTTCCTTCTGGTAACACTAATACAACTGGCACTTTTCCGACTGTTGCACCCAACTTGAACATTCCTATTGGTGGACAGGGTGGTACGGTCACTTTTCCTCTTCCCGGACACAATACAGTCACTGCACAACCGACGGTTGGTGCACAAGTTTCGGGTGGAACTATACCTGCAGCAGGGGGTCCAACCTCACCCCTCGGACAGAATATACCTCCTGCACTGGCCCAGTTTTGGAACCAACTTTTACAAAATCCTCCTCAGAATGCTGGGGGGTAGCAAGTTGTCACTACCATTGGCCAACCTTATCCGGGGGTAACTAATCCTATTTGGGGAACGAATCAAACTACTCAACCCCAAATCCCTGCTCAGACTCAAGGCTCTAATCCTTGGGGTTATTACCCTATCTGCCCACCACCAAACCAACCTGGGGCTTCCCTCTACGGGCAGTCTGCTTATGCTGCTACTGGTTTGCCGATGGGGATCCCACCCCAAAGCCACCAGTACCCGCAAGTGAACCGATAGTTTCCGTTTCTTTCTACGTTAGACTTGCCAGATTT
This sequence comes from Picea engelmannii, assembly GCA_009831015.1. Lineage (NCBI taxonomy): Eukaryota > Viridiplantae > Streptophyta > Pinopsida > Pinales > Pinaceae > Picea > Picea engelmannii. The sequence goes on from ML822381.1 coordinate 24,266, forward strand.
GTCAAGGATCCTCAATGATCCTATTCAGCACTCTCCTCAATGGCCTGCTATCCCTGCCAAAATTCCATCGAATATTCCGAAATTTGATGGCAAGCCGGGAGAGGATCCTAATAACCACGTTATGACTTTTCACTTGTGGTGTTCTTCCAACTCTTTGATGGATGACTCCATTCGTCTTCATCTTTTTCAACGAACTCTTACAGGTTCGGCTGCGAAGTGGTACATTGAATTACCACGAGGTTTCTTTTCTGACTTCAACACCTTGGCCATGGCCTTTCTCACGCATTACCAGTTACCGATCCGCTACGACACTGGGACCGAGATCCTAACATCTTTCAAACAAACGAAAGGTACTCACATCTCAGATCACATCCATGAGCGGAGACGCAGACGTCGTCTCATCAAACTTGAACTCCCAGATCAGTTACTGGCTGAATGGTTCACGAAGTCCTTCGTGAACGAGCTTGGTAAAGATATTGCGATGGGCGGTGTTGTGACGGAAGAGCAGGCTATAGCTAGAGCTCAGTATCTAGTTCTCGTTTATTCGCAAACGGGAACACTCTATTCCTTATTGCCCGAACTACCTCGTCCTGGTACCTCCAGCACTTCTACTGCTCCAGCTGCCTCGCATGCAGCTGATGGTGTGATTGGAACTGCTAATACCCATTCACATTCCGTTTCGTCCACAACCCCTAAAACCACCTCTTCTAATGTTCAGAATGCCCCGTCTCCTGCTCCTCCTGTCGGTAAAACCTCAAAAGTGAACGTTGTTCAATCTACACCGACCGGTAAGAATAAGTCAAAGAAAGGGAGAGGCAAGAATAAAGGGGGTAAAAATAATAATCCCACCGAACCTACTACGAATGCTCCTGTTGAAGAGCGGGATAAAAGAAAACCGCGCTATCCTTGTCTTATTTGTGGTGACGATCACTATACCAAAGATTGTCCTCGACGTGCCGAAGTTTCAAAGTTCCTTCAGGGAACACCCAAACCACCTACCCCGACAGTCTTGTCTCAGCCTTTCCCATCTCAACAACAGGCCTCGTTGGTCATCCATGACCAACCTTCTACTTCGACCACATCATATGTTTTGATGTGCACCGGTGATTCTAAGAAGAATGATGTTGCAATTGCGACTAGAGCTAAAGACTATACTCCTTCTAAGGAGAAGATTGATGATTTGCCTCCTGATTTGGTACAAGCTTCTCCGTCGAATCCACCTACAAACGGTCCTCTTCATCTCGAAAGAACGAGTCTTGATACAGTCCTACGACATCAAGGCTCAGGTTGTAAGTTTCTCTTTCAATTAATCAATACAGTAATATGTCCCTTTCCCATAAAGATGATATCTCTTTATTACATGATTCCTTGATCACATGTATAGACTAGCTATTGAATACATTAATCTCCCTTTACTTTGATTGGTTTGTTATGTCGTGATCTGAATAGAGAAAGAGCATCGGAGTAAATCTTGGAACAACAGAGACTTAGGAAAGCGTTCATAAGGTATGTCCATATTCCTTCATCTCTTAGTTCAATCAATAGTTTAGATCTAGGGAAAGGGTAGTATTCTATCTTGTTTTGTTCTAGATCCAGGTGGATCTAGGGAGATCGGTTCGTCTCCGCACTTATGGATTTATCCATAAACAAAATTGTCATTTGTAAGTCGGCGTTCAATCCTCACACCCGTGCGGCTCAGAACTACAGTATTGTAGAAGATCTGGCCCAAGCACCTTCGGCGATGTCCGCCCTTGAGGTCCTTCAGTCTTGTCCTGCGCAACGGAGGGCCCTGTTGAAAGCTATAGGTGGTATTGACCCTACCGATTCGAACTTGATAGTCTTTGACTTGTACGAACATGTTCCAAGGTTGCCCTCCCAACTTGCTTTTCAAATACAAGTTATTGTCGCCGACAAAAACATTTTTCGGACGGTTGTTGATGAGGGGGCCTCTACGTGTGTAATGTCTCTTGCTTGTTGGAAATCCATTGGCTCTCCTCCGTTAACAAAATCGCAAAATACTCTAAAAGCCTTTAATGGCTCTGGTTTTAAGCCTTACGGCGTTATTTCCTCGTTGCCTGTCAATCTTGAAGGTAAGACCGTCCAAATTGAAGTCGAGGTTTTCAATTCTCACTTAGATTATAATCTTCTTCTTGGACGTAGCTGGGTAGATTCCATGCGCATTGTTGTGTCCACTCTTTTCCGGGTCTTACGATTTCCTCATCAAGGGAGAGTGGTTATAGTAGATCATCTTGCCTTTTTTAACTCCGATACTCGCACAGGAAATGTCCCATTCATAGCTAAAACCCCACCGGGCTACGAGAATGTTTGAGTCCGTCTCTTGAAAGACTCGTCGTTAATGGGTACTTTTCCCATACCGCCACCACCTGATATTCTCCGCCCGTCAGTTTCTTCAATTAACATGATCTTCGTTGTTCCTTATGAACTTCCTGTGTCTTTTGACCCTTGGATAGTCCTAGATCCTGGAGATTATGCTCGTTACGGCAACGTTATGCCGTTAAGTCCAATTGAGTCTGCTTATCAAGCGATTCAATCGACAGCTTCTTCCACATCCTCTCTGGAGGAGTTGTCTCCTGATCCTTTCTGCATAGTCTTTCCCACTGATGACATGATCATTTCAGTCATGGCCGATACGCCTTGGGACGATGGGCATCATCGTTCCATTTTGTTTCTGGAACAACACACTCTGGAGAATTATCAATGGATTTCGACTCCGTCGACCGTTGTTGTCACAATGATTGTTCCTGGATCTACACGAGATGTGTTTGCAAAAGGGAACCTAAGTAATATTTCTCCTACGATTCCCGTTGATATTTCAGTGAAGCCTGGAATAGTAGAAAATGTTCATATTGGAGCTTCGTGTTCTCCAGAGGAAATTACCATTTACACTGCACTATTCAAGGAATTTCGTGATGTTTTTGCCTAGAGTTACGAAGAGATGCCAGGTATCGACCCATCTATCGCTGTGCATGAGATCAAAACGTACCCTGGAGCCAAACCAGTACGACAGCGCCTCCGTCCTGTCCATCCACGTAAAGCGGCAGCCATTAAACTCGAAGTTGAAAAACTTCTTAAAGCCGGTTTTATTTACCCTGTGGCATTGACAAAATGGGTTTCCAACCTAGTACCGATCGATAAGAAAGGTGGAAGTATACGTGTCTGTGTCAATTATCGGGACATAAATAAAGCCTGTCCGAAAGACAACTTTCCGACCCCTTTTGTTGACCAGATCGTAGATGACTGTGCCGGTAGTGAAATTTTTTCCCTCATGGATGGATTTTCCGGCTACAACCAGATTAATATCGCTCCTGAGGATCAACATAAAACCGCTTTTATTTGTCCTTGGGGTACTTTCGCCTACCGCAAACTTTCGTTCGGTCTGAAGAACGCAGGTGCCACGTTTCAGCGTGCGATGTCTTATGCATTTCACGATATTAAACATATCGTTCAACCTTAGTTGGACGATTTGCCGGCTCATTCATTGTGTCGGGTCGATCACCCTACTCATCTTCGAGTTATTTTCGTCCGTTGTCGTTTCTATCGCATTCGTCTAAACCCGCATAAATGTGTCTTTTGCGTAGAATCCGACCGTCTTCTTGGTTTCATTGTGTCACGACAGGGGATCCGGGTAGATCCAATCAAGGTTGAGGCCATTCTCAATCTTCCTCCTCCTTATTCACTACGCCAGTTACAAAGTTTGCAGGGGAAAGAAAACTTTCTTCGCCATTTCATTCCGAACTACGCCGAGATTACTCGTGGTTTCACGCGTCTTTTAAAGAAAGGTTCAGAGTTCGTTTGGGACAAAGTTGCCAACAACGCTTTCGAAGCTCTGAAGTTGTCCCTTACAAAGGCTCCTCTTCTTTTTCCTCCGGATTATAGTATGGATTACTTTCTTTATTTAGCAGCGTCCGAGTATACTATTGGTATGGTCCTTGTTCAAGAGGATGATAACCGCGATGAACATGTTATATATTACTTGAGTAGAATTCTAGATCATCGACGGAAGTTAAGTACCAACATGTTGAGAAACTGGCATTGGCTGCTGTTCAAGCAGTCCAACGATTTCGTCATTATATTCTTTCCAGAAAAACTACTGTGATTTCGCATTGTAACCCCATGCAACATATATTGACACGTCAATTGCTAGGGGGCAAGTACTCCAAGTGGATAGTTATTCTCCAGGAGTTCGATTTGGAATTCGATCGCGCCATATCGAAGAAATCATTGGTTTTTGCTGAGTTGATTTGTGATTTTCCCCACACAGCCACGGAAACTGTAGCAGTTGATTTGTTGCCTGACGAATCACTTTTTCTTATAAGTACCGATGATCTTTGGTATGGAGATATCATTATATATCTCCAAACTCAAACTTTCCGGCCTGCTTTGACTAGTAATGAATGACGTCGAATACGTTACCAGGCTCGCCATTACATTATTCTTGACGACACTTTTTACCGTCGGGGCATTGACTCTGTCTTTCGTCGTTGTTTGACCTTTGACGAAGACGAGAAAGCTTTAAATGACTGCCACTCGGGGGCATGTGGTGGCCATATGTCTGGGTATGCTACTGCTCAGAAAATCTTACGCGCAGGATACTTCTGGCCTTCTTTGTTCCATGATTGCATTACTGTTGTCCAGAAGTGTCATGCCTGCCAGACCTATCAACAAAAGATTCGGTCGCATCCTGCTCCACGTCATCCTGTAGTCTCAGTAGGTCCTTTTGCTAAATGGGGCATTGATTTTATGACATGTCACCCTCACTCGGTCGGGGGGCATCGTTACATTATTGTAGCTATGGATTATTTCACAAAATGGGCCGAGGCAATGCCGACATTCGATAATACTGGGAAGACTGCAACACTTTTTCTATTTAACCATGTCATCACTCGTTTCGGCGTCCCGCAAGCTATCGTTACTCATCATGGTAGTCACTTTTGGAATTATATGATGTCAGAACTCACAGATAAGTTGGGCCTTCGTCATGACAGTTCAACACCTTATTATCCACAGGCTAATGGCCAGGTCGAAGCTATCAACAAAGTTCTTATAACAATGATTCGACGGATGATAGGAATACATAAGACTAGTTGGCACACGATGTTGTTTTCAGCATTGTGGGCATATCGGACATCTGTTAAATCCGCTACGGGATTTACGCCGTTTCGTTTAGTTTATGGCATGGAAGCCATTCTACCCATAGAATGTGAAATATCATCTTTGAAGCTAGCTGTAGAACTCTTGCCTAATACTTCTGCCGAAGAGGAACATCTGTTTTTTTTGATGCAATTAGATGAGACTCGCCGTGACGCTACCCTTGTAATAGAAGCCCAGAAAAAACATGTTAAGGCACAGTATGACAAGCATGTCAAACCTCGTGACTTCTCTGAAGGAGATCTTGTCCTTCTATACGAACAGGATAAAGATATCCTAGGAGCTGGGAAGTTCGAACCAATGTGGCGTGGGCCTTATATTGTTAGCAAAGTTTTAGATAAAGGAGCATATGAGTTAGTAGATTATGATGGTGTGCCTTTGAGTGAACCCAGGAATGGGTTGTACTTGAAGAGGTACTATGCATGAGTCATTTGTGCATGAGTATTTGTATTTTATGTATCATACTGCGTGAGTGTGTTACTTTAAGTTTGCCTTGACGTTATTTGGTTTTGCCCTTACGTAACGTTATGTTTGATTGTCAGATGTCAGAGTATTCGCTACCTTATATTGGCTTCGCTGATGGAGCTAGTCGTAGTACCCGAAACCTAGCTTCCGCTGCATGGGCAATCTATGCCCTGACAAACGAACTCATATCTCTACGAGGTATATGTCTTGGCCGAGCAACCAACAATATTGCCGAGTATAGCGCCGTTGTTGAACTATTGGTTGATGCTATTTCTCTTGGAATCCACCACTTGGTTGTCCGAATTGACTCGCAGCTAGCGGTGCTACAACTAAGTAATGTTTATTCTATTCGAAGTCCTACATTATTAAGAGTATATTTGCAGATTCGCCTCTTGGAAAGACATTTTGATCATATAGAATATCAACACATTCTGAGAAGTCTTAATACATTGACAGATACTTTAGCTAATTATATGTTGGACAGGCATTTGAACAATTTCTAAATCAAACATATTAAAAATGTACACAAATGTAAAGTAAGCCGGTAAAAAACATGTATATATATAACGATCAAAGTTTGTTCTTTACAAAATATGTCCGGAGACCAAAATATCAAAAATGGAAGCCCATGGCTTCTAGAAAGGTGACATCACTAATGATGTTCACGGTAACATGCTAAAGTCCTGGCTACTTTGCGGAGTAAACGGCCCATAGAGGCAGAGACTCCCACGGTGTGACGCTGATCACGCCGGGGGATCTCCTCCAGAGGCATCTCTGGAACATCAGCCATCAAGCCCTCTAGGTTTTGCTCCACAGTAAGGTAGTCCTTGGCATACTGGGGGACTGGAGCTGCTGCTTCTCCTCGACGCTGAACTGGAGAGCTACCGTCTGGTCTGTATGCTCCCACATCTGGGTTGTCATGAAATTTTTGATGTTAGTCTTTGGATTTCATAAACACCAAAAACATTTAATATGATGAAAATACAAAAACATCTAAAAAGTTAAAAGTTGGTGTACTTCTTACCTATATTCCCCCACTGTGCGTCTTCAGGAAGGGAAAGATCAGGATCACCTCGAAAATCCAAGCCAGCATAAGCATAATCCTCAATCATCACAACCTGGCCTTGGAGCCAGTCGAAAAAGCGATCGTCATACCTGACGATCGGTCTGGTCACATGCCTAGTTATAAGCTGGCACCATCGTAGCATCCGTGGATCCCTAGGACCCGGAAAAAGCCAGTCTTCCTGAAGCCTATATACTGGAACGCTCTCGCAGAAGAAGGAAACCAGCAGTGATCCATAACCAAATTGCTTTAGATTTCCACGCCTGCATTTGGTTAATTGTTTCTTGAGGTTACGCAATACTGCGTCAGCCCAGTTGAAGACCCGGGTCTCGACGCACTCCAGAGCATACTGAAAATAACTCTGTAGAGCCATGTGCGGGGCATCACTTCCCGCCATCTGAGCTATGGTGAAGAGTATGGTACGTAGAGTGATATCTGTCACTCCCCAAATGGCTACCTTCCCATCCCGGTGTTCTGCCTCAGGTACACAATACTGACTGCAATACTCGCTCATTTTTAGACCCCCTTTTTGGATACCAGTCAAACTGACGTATGATCCCCGTCTCGACAATCCAGCAAGGAAGTAGATATCCTCGATATAAATGGTCAAAGTGTGGATACCAACATTAAACACCTGTTGATCCGGATCCCACATCCAGACTAAGTGTTCCAACAGTCGAACCTGGGCTCTCATGCCCGGAATGCAAAAGTACTTTAGGAGACCGCAATCTCGTAAAGAAGCGAGGGTTTGGGGATGATTTTCGGCGGCATTATTGTCTTTTTCATGCTCTCGTTCCCTCCATTCGAGCACCATAGCGATAGCTAGCAACCTGCATGGCACCATAAAAATATAATTAGTGATCTTAAAATGTGAGAAAATTATTTTCATTGGTTAAAATATCAAACAAAATTTGGATTCTGCGTCATTCGCAGGCTGAGTATAACACACAGTGCGGATCTCCCGCACCCTGCCTTAAGCTTGCCTGCGGGAGTTAGGACTTCTCGCAGGCCCCGTATGGGTGGCCTGCGAGAATCCTCTCGCGCGCATAGGGTTTCAAATCCCAAGCCTAAACTTAATATTTAACCATTTAAATCACAAAATTGAACCATGCAAAACAAGAGGATGGAGTACTTATCACTTTGATCCGGACGATTCGCGAAATGATGCCCTGACGCTTCCAGAAATCAATGTTGAAGATTGAGGGAAAATGGAGGTTTTTGCACTAAATTGGTGAATGGGTAAAACATATGGTGAAAATGAAATGTAATTTTGTTTTTATTTACTTTTTACCATAGTAAAAGTGGGTTTTTCCTATTTTTCACTCTTTTTCCCTAATTACTAATGTAACAGTGAGTAAATGACTTGCAGGTCTTTAGCAGAGGATTATGGACGGAAAAAACTTTTGCAATATGATGTGTTTTTCTTATTTCTTATGATTTTTTAAGTGCTTTTTATTCGTTCTAGCACTTACATTAAACTTGAGAACGTGATCGGGCGTTGTTTTATGCCTTTTCCGGGCTCGATGTGGTTACACGAAAAAGGAACCCCCCTGGAGTTGACTTTAAGCCCTTTTCACGACTCCCTAAATATGAAAAGATTACTGAGTGATCTTGCTCTTTTCACACTCGTTAAAGTATTTTGAAGTTATGCATCTTTCGAGCGATAGTTTAACCCTTTTTCGGTCTCGTTGGACTATTGTACGAAAAAGGCACTGAGAGAGTTCTCTTTTGAGTGTTTTTCCCAACTCTATAATCTTGAAAAACCTTTGAGTTTTCTTTCT
>ML822381.1:33861-54782 GCA_009831015.1 Picea engelmannii
GTACCTTGGGAGTCATTGACATTAATGGTGATTTCCCTCGCACTTGTTAACGGTTGCATTAATGACCGGTAATCAAGTGGTTTCTGCCATGTTCGACTTCGACACATGTAATCACATGGTCAGATTCGTACTTTGGGCGATGATATTGAAGACCCTGGGTATTATCATTCAGATCCATGTTGCAATGGAGTATGTATCATTTTGCGACACATAGATCCACTGTGTATGTTTCATCGCTATGTCGTCTTGATTGAAAATTTGTCGCATAGATCCACAGTGTATTCAGGTGGCTATGCTATGTTATGACTACATGGATCCACAGTGTATGATTGGTGGCCATCATCTTTGTTTATGATGTCATCGATCTATGATCTGAGTATGGGAATGCCTACCTCAGAAGGGATAAATATCATATTCTGTTGATGCTTGGATGTTTGCAGGTTTCCGATTAGATGTGCTCTTGGTTCTTGACCCACACATGCAGCTTACAAAGTCCGTCAACTGTCATTGATTCCACTCTCAGACTTTGGGGGGCATTCTGTTATCCACAATTTTGGTCATTATGATGGTGTTATGATAATGTCATGATGATGAAATATCAAGCTCTTCCATAAGAACATTTTCCTAAGAAAGGTTACACTTGTCAGTTTCCAGAAATCATATTTTAAAGAGAGTTCGCAGGCTGTTTATATAGTCACCTGCGAGAATACCTATTTCTTGCATGCTTCTTCAAGCTTGGGTGCGAACTTCTCGCACTGTACTCAAGGCTAGGGTGTGAACATGATCTTAAAGAAGGAAAATGGATAAGTTCTCGATCCTTCTAGAAGGGAATCTTCTAGAAGGATGAGTTGGCTCTCGAATGGTTGGCAAAATACTGACTTTCCAGATATATTGGGATCATTCCCTATCCAAGTAACTAAACTATATTCTCCTATAAATTGAGGAGATTACTCATGGAAAAGGTTAATCATAAGCAAGCTAGCAAGAGATTGACTGGAGAATTGTTAGAAGCCTGTATGGAGAACTGATGCTACAGCAGCAATAGACTACAACAAGGTCATCACAAGTGGTTGATTTTCTTCATGCATGAGCAAGTGTGTGTGTCAAAGCCAGGAGACATCGAAAGGAGACCTACGGAATCAAGGCTCAGGTTGTAAGTTTCTCTTTCAATTAATCAATACAGTAATATGTCCCTTTCCCATAACGATGATATCTCTTTATTACATGATTCCTTGATCACATGTATAGACTAGCTATTGAATACATTAATCTGCCTTTACTTTGATTGGTTTGTTATGTCGTGATCTGAATGGAGCAAGAGCATCGGAGTAAAGATTGGAACAACAGAGACTTAGGAAAGCGTTCATAAGGTATTTCCATATTCCTTCATCTCTTAGTTCAATCAATAGTTTAGATCTAGGGAAAGGGTAGTATTATGTCTTGTTTTGTTCTAGATCCAGGTGGATCTAGGGAGATCGGTTCGTGTCCGCACTTACGGATTTATCCATAAACAGTTAGTCAGTGATAATCCACCACCTGAGATCAGCGAGCCTACTTCATTTATTCACCCGCCTGTGGTTATCAGAGACATTCGGTCGCGTGTGAACAACTGTGTAGCAGAAGAGGTCGCCTGTCACCAATTTCCTGGAATTGGCCACTCATTTGATGACCCTGTCAGTGGATACATGGAGTGGCATTTCCCTTATGCTTTGGAGCTGCCCCATTTCATCTCAACCTCGGCCTGTAAGGAGGGGCTGAAGAGCGTAACCATTATGTTGTCATGGTTACACCACCTGTTTGAAATCATCGACAAAAGGAAGGAGCTTCCATTCAGGAAGCTACTTGATTGGCTATGGTGGAAGTTTGCTTTCACCTAGCCTCATGTACAAAGTATATTAGTATTAGGTTGTACATAAATAAGCTCTTTTGAGCATGTATGTTTATTTTGTTTTGCTTTATTTTTTTGGCCTATATTTTCAGAAGCGGGATGTTTTGAGCTTGACTCCATAACCCAACAGCGAGGCACTGAAGCTGCAGAATGAGTTCTTAGAGCATCGCAGGGATGACTCTATCCCCCATGGAGACTAATGTTAGCGATATTTATTGTCTCGGGACAAGAAATAGAAACAAGACAGCGAAAGTCCCGAATCCCCAAGATTCAATAGGGACTGTCCATCTGGAAAGGACGCGTGGCAGGAGATCAGCATTGTCGGGGAGGGTCCCGATAGGGAAGCGTCCATCGGAGTTGAAGCCATCAGGATATCAGAGATCCCAGGAGCGAGAGTTTTGTGCATTGCAGAATCGTGATACGCGATTTCCCGATCGTGACGAAGGTGGACCCCAAAAGAGGTCACGCGAGAAAAGGATAGGTGGCAGGCGAAATCGGTATCTGACATATCGCGAGTCCTGTGGACTTATGATTTTTGGCATCAAAAAGTCTGAAACACCGACGGGGTAAGGTCATAGTCATGGGTGATGGTCACGTTGGCCAGGGCTAAGCCAGGAGGGCCAGAGAGAAAAAAGGTGCATCGCAACTCGGGGAATCGCGAGTCATGGAGACATGCGCATTGTGGCATCGCAAGTGCCAAAACTCCGATGGAGGTATAGGGATGCGGTCTTATGAGGGATGTTCATATGGACCTGAGCCTAGCCAGGAGAGGCTAAGGACAAAAGAGCGCTCATTGGAGAATCGGTGATCGGGAGTTCAAAGGGTCAAGAACTCTTGACAATGGGGAACGCGAAACCCCAAAACCCGATACAGAGTCGAGGAAAAGTCATGGTGAAGTACAGGAGACAATGAGGAAAGAAGAAGAGACCTATGGACTGGGTCGGGTTTTCATCAGGGATTCCACTCGGGGATCCAAAGAGCCGCTTCGGCTCAGCAATGAATGAAGAAAAGAGAGGGTGGTTGAGGCCTTGCCTCAATCATTAATTGAAAGGCATGGAGGGTCTGAACAATAGTCTATTCAGGAGGGTCCTGTGTACCCATTCTTCTAGAGAATCCAGGCTTGATTTCGTGATGGCCTCCATGTCTACCCGCTAGTCTCGCCATAAATTCTCCGAAAAGATCCAAATAGCAGAATGAGAAGGCCCCCACGTCCTGTAGGTACAAAGTCGACCAAGGCCTTTCCCGATTCCAATGAAATAGTTATTGCAATAGTTTATGGTGGTTGGACATCGTTTCCACCATAAATGGAAGGTCCAGAAATGAATGTAATCAATTCAATTCATTCACAGGTCCTTTTGGAGCGCGATTGCGTCTGACTGAAGTTCACGACTGTCCAGAGACTGCAGGTGTAGTAAACATGCAGACGTAATGTCTTCAACACGATGTCTCGAATTGGCTTCGAGGTTTCTATTGTAAGTATTTAGAGGATTTTTCTCACATTTTGTAAGGATCGATGGTTGAGCAGAACTCTCGGTTGTAAAGTTTTAATGAAGCAATGTTATTTTGGTTATGTGTGAACTTTTGAGACTTCTTGCCTTATGAATGCCAGTTTCTTTCATGTCTTTGTTTACACAGTGTTAGAGAAACTCGGAATTGGAGGATCCAGTCGAGTTGTAGCTATTATAGGATGATGTTGTAATGGATCATTGTAATAGTTGCGTTGTCTCTAATCGGTTATTGTGATTTCCCTGCGCTGAGCGACTTGGAATTGGCGGATCCAGTCATGTCCCCTTTCAGTTTCTTGAGACCTTGAACCAAGAGGATCTTGTATTCAGAGTCTTTCTTCTGCAAACTACTATAAGCCTATTGCCCAAAGTCGTTTGTTCACCCTTCTTATCAAGTCTTCCACCTATTCACCCTTGATCAACTCGCTGGCTGAAGTTAGGATTCTAGACCTCCTTTGTTCTTTACGTATCAGATTCAGTCCTTGAATTAGAGTGATACCTCCTTGAGCCATTATCTCCATTCGATCACCCCCTATGAACAAATAGTGACATAAAACTGATGGGTGTTGGGCTCTTCTCCTGCAAGCAATCCAGGAGTGACTTCCGACGCTAACAAGTTTGAGGATAATTTACCTTAGGAATGAGGGATAAAAAATTAGTATTGAAGGGTCCATGGATTCTGCCATTGATACGAGATTCCTCAATAACATTTAGTAAATATGTTCTGATTAGATCAAGAAACCCCCTGAAGAATTCTATTGTCCATCCATCTAGACCAAGGATTTTATCCTTCTAGAAACTAAGTAGAGTTTCTTTAACCTCCGCTTCTGTGATTTCGGCAAATAAATCTTGATTCCCTTTTTCATTCACGAAACTTGGGAGGTATAACGCCACCTTTATAATTTCTGCAATATTTACACTCATGTCCTATTTGAATAATGTATGAAAGTATTTTTTCCCCATGTTTTATAGACCTTCAAAGGAAGTAATAGATCTTCCCTCCTGGTCCTTTAAAATCTATATAGTGTTTTCATCTCTCCTCCCTTTTGCATAGGCTTCAATTTTTTATTTTTTTTTATATTCGTTCTCTAGCCAGATAACTCTTATTTTTAGCCTCAACGTTTCATCTTGTTCTTCCAACAGTAGTCTACACCTGGCTTCAATCCTTTTCATATTTTCATGAGCCAATAATGTCATGAACCCTATCTTCGAATCTTATTGTATAAGCCTCAACCGATCCTCATTACTTTCGAGTTCCTGTTCCTCTTCTTTCTGTTTTGTTTTTTCCCAAAGGATAGCCAACTTTTTTATTCTTTTAAGGTTTGACCCAAATTGAATACCTACCGTAGTACCTTCTGTGTCCCTTATGTTAGTCCAATTTGACTTGACCAACTGTTGAAAACTTTCATCTTTAAAGCAATAGGAGTTGAATTTAAAAGGGGCCAATGGATTTTGGGGGCCTCCTTCCATTTCAAACCAAACTAGGGAATGATCTGATTCCCCTCCACTACCAATCCATTACCGAAATTGGAAAGTAACCATCGCTAAAGGTCTAGAAATAAAAAAATCGATCCAAAATTTTTGCAATACGAGCCTCCCCTACGCTCATATTCCTTTAAGTGGGTAACAACTTTAAACGAGCTATATCAATGAGTCCATTGGAGGTCAATAGGTGATTGAAGAAGCCTACTTGGTTGTCTGGGTGGGATGAGGGACCCGAACTTTCAACTTCCCCCAAATAAAAATTTAGATCTCCCCCGAGAATTAGAAGTTCATTCTTTAATATAAATTTACCAAGAAAAATTTCCCAAAAAGTGCTCTGATATGTATGAGGGCCATAAACATTAATTATTCTAAACTCCTTTCCAATACCTTCCACCAAAAAATATCCCCCTAAAACAAAGTCAAATACCCAGGAGTTTAAAAGTTTGATGCTTCTAGCTATCCATCAAATGACTAAGCCACCTAACCTACCTATGACATCCATACCTAGAGAAGATCAGGCTGGGAAGAGGGCGGATAGAATTTTGGTATCCATATCTTCGTCTGCTAGAGTTTCTTTAAAAAGAAAAATACCTGGATGGTTTAACAAAACCAACCTCTTTAGTGCGGATGTTTTTGGGGGACTCACCAAACCCCTACAATTGAAAGTAATAAGTTTCATGGAGGAACCCCTACTAGGTTTTTCGCTGCTCTAAGCACCCCAACAATTGACTTTTTTTTCCTGGAGGTAATGTTGACCAGTGCTCAGGATTGTGCCTTGAAGAGATGAGAGTTTCTACCTTATCCTTCCCAAATATTTCAAGTTAAGTAATTCCTTAAGCCCTTCTCTGATGTTTAATAGAACCATAATCCTTGCAACCGACATCTCCCTCGATTCTACGAAACCCATATCTACAACTAAGAATTCCCCCAGACAATTCCCAATTGATTGAAATAATTTTTCATTCCAAAGATGAGGGGGAAGGCCCAATAGCCAAACCCATATTGGTATGGAGTCCAGTCTTTCTCTTACAGCATCGAAGGTAGGATTCCATAGCTTCAATAGGAATCATACAAGAGTAGATGAACAAGCTTTTTTTAAGTACCACCACTACTTGTGATTTTTATGAAAAAACAAGCATGAACCAACCTCTAGAAAAGCGATTGATTTTTGATGAAGAGTTGTAGATCGCATCCCAATCTGTCACAGCCTAAGATTTTAGCAACTTCTCATTAAATTGGCGTCATAATATTTCCCTACTAGGGTTTTATCTGCCATTTCTTCCACCCCTGAAAGGGTTAGATCATCGTCAAGAGTAAAATTAAGGTTTTCCTTAGAAGATCCAACACACTTATTCTATTTCTTATGCATTTTCTCAGAAGCTCCCATAAGACCTTGATTATGACTTAACCAAGTGTTTTTTCTAGGCTCCCCACCAAAAAATGTGACCCATTCACTAGAGTTTGAAGGTCGTAAATTTTATGTAATAAACCCCTCCACATACTCTTCTAGTTGATCTGAGAAGTATGCTCGCTATGCATAAGGGTAGAAGATGTATGGAGCCGAACCATGATCCAGAGAATGCCTGTTTTCAAGACCTAGGAATGAATCTTTTGTTCCTTAACCTAGAAGTATTGCTTGGGTAAACTCTTGTTCTCTCGGAATGATAGGATATCACATCGACACCGGTGGATCTGAGAACGACCAAGAAAGGTTTTTCGTGGCCGAAGCAGGAGAAAAACCACATAGTATGGGGGAAAAGGGGGATTCAATAGTATGAGTATACGAATCACACTAGGAGGTTGAGCCAGGAAGGGAAATAGTGAATCTAGTCAGAGACAGAATGTCCCACGAACTGATAGCTCCGTCGAGCGAGGAAAAGGATTATAGATCTTGCCTGTGGTAGTATCCAGAAACCCCTTAAAACTAAGAAAAGAAGTCTCCATGCATTACAGGCGGTATTTCCTTCTCTAGTTGGATGTATAGGGGGTGTATGGGGAGTCCAACTGTCCCCATCCAGGGAAACAATTCTCTTGGATCTGACGAATATTCCACCACGTCATCATAATTTTCCATAGGGGAATATTTGCACCTCTGTAGGGAAACCAAAAAAGATTCTTACCTCCTGACTGCTTTGGAGACTGTCTATTGAAACCCTGCAGTCAATACTACATGGGTTTTCCAAAAAACAAAGACCCTTTGTTGGAGTCCCTTAGTGCTGGGCAGAACTGGGAGCCCATGTGACCACAGTTGCGAGCTTCATGAGTGTGAAAGACACAAGTGTACGTGGACCACAACCATCCTTTTCAGATTCCTACACACCAATATCCTCTAGGGTTATCACCAACATATCAAAAATCCATATTTGTCATTAGTTAACTTAATTGTCATTTATAAAGTGAGAAAAGGTAATTTAAAATAAAAAGTTTCAAAGAAGAGGAAAAGTGAATATTTTATTTTACCTTTGGATATTTACCATCCCATAGTTCTAGAAAACCATTGGCACGTGGTATTCCATACCATATATAATATATATGTGTTCTTATATTTACCTGTAAATAACTATTTCACAAAACTTAGCGTCGTGTTTGTTGAGCCCTAACCGCCGCTAACAAATAGTCAAGAGTATAAAAGGGAATTTTATTATAAGTCAAAAGATAAGGCACTCTTTATAAAGTATAAGGAGATTTTTCCACAATTATTAAAAAAAAAACCTTAAACTAAATTGCATGAAGATTATGTACCTCGTAATTGGAACTACTCCTATCTGAACTACTAGATAATTCATCACATTTGATCCTCTATGTGCATAACTAAGTTGTAGTTTAAATAAATAGGTATGAACAACCTGATAATTCATCACATTTGATCTTCCATGTCCATAAATAAGTTGTAGATTTAATTACACCGAAAGGCATACACCTATTGACAATGGGCACAATTAATGATCTTTTAATCATAAATTTCAATCTTAGGGTTGGAAATTGAAAATGCTGGCATATTCTTAGTCGTCCTCTTTAATCAATGGATGAGATTTTGATAAATTAATTTCCACTCATTTTGATACGTTTATGTGATTACTTTTTCACATTTACTAAATAAGATTAAAAATTTACTTGCTCACCACTAGATTGCCAAGTTCACTGATTAAGAGATAATATGTTAACCTGGCCACGATTTACTAAATTATTGTTACCTCTGCGCGCGTTTGAAGTGTTGGCCACGATTTCCATGGAGGATATGATACGATTGCGAGTGCGCATCAAGAAACGCGAACTCCCTCCCCGTACACCTTCGTGCCCCGCTGTTGAAAACCGGGTATTTGAATTCCGATTCTGCCTTCCCCACAATCCCTTCCGTCATCCACCTCTCCGGCTTGAATTCCCCGTAATCCTCCCGCCCGCAGAGTAGATGAAATACAAGACGATGGATCCCTTCTCCAATTTCCGAGCCTTGGGGATCCGACGCTCAACTCCTATGCGCAGGTACCTCAACGTTTTGACAGAAGATTTTTCATTATAGTAGGGATACCTGAAGATTATTAATATATTCCGCTACCTTTTGGCGTTTTCAGCCGCGAGTTAGCGGCTGTGCGCTAGTAAATAGTAAATAGGTAAGACATGTGTTTATAAACTCCATATAAATAAGATTATATTATATAAAAATAATGATAATTTTTATATTATATAAAAAACTCTATATAAATAAGTTTATATTATATAAAAATAATTCTCTCAATTTCATGTCCTCGCGTTACCGACGCGATCAGAGCCGCGCATACGCCACCTACTGCATGACTTTCGCTTCTGCCATGTCACGGGGGAGAGAAAAGCCAAGAACACTGCTATTTTGGAGCATTCTCTTTTTATTTTGAATGAATTCATGGCGGTCCATTCCATATACCATCTAGAATTGAGCTAGAGTATGAGTTCCAGGTTTGGTTTGCTGGTAAATGTCTTCCTGTGCCTTTCAGTAAAAAATAATAGTTTCAAGTAAATCAAAAAAACATTTTATAGTTGTTAGAATAACCCATGCGGGTGTAAACCAATTGATTTGTCTAGGGTTTAGTATCCCATAAGGTCTCAGGTTCAAACCTGAATCGGAAAGATTAAGGGTGAAAGCTATTTGTAAGAGAATTAACCTGTCCCTCCGTACCCTAGCTTGATGGAAAAACATGATACATACTAGAATATAAATTTTTATATTTAAATAACCTATGTTATGATTTTTACAACCCTGTTTGAAAGTCATTGGTAATTTTATTTTATTTATTTACATTCTCATTAAAACTATATTAATCAAATAAAATAAAACCAAAGCTAATATTGTATTTTGGCTATCTCATGTAAAATGCTTAGGTATCAATTAATTTAATAAGAAATTTAACATGGGATTATCTTTAGGGTGGCCATAAAATATTTTTTCTAATAAGTAATAAAATAAATTCAGTGATAATTGACATGAGATTGTATTTAAAGATTTATCATGGATAGAGAGGTATCAAATTCTTCACGATGTAAAAAATAGGATAGATATAGGTTAGTCTTTTATATGTGTATGTTACATAAGAATTTATCATAAGTTTTTTTTTATTTTTATATGGAGAAATAGAAAATATTTATGTGGGCAACAATAATTTTTTTACTTTTAATTACTTTCTATATAAAGTTTATATAAAATTATTTTGCTTAAAAGTCAATGTTGATATAAAATTATTTTACTTAAGGTAGATATTAAAGTATATTTTTTAAAGGCTACCTCTCAACTTTTAATTAGGATATTACAATAAGTGGACATATAAATATTTTATTTATTATCCACATTGAATTTTTTTTAATCAATATTTTATTTTAATGCCACATGTCAACTCCATAATATTAAGCATTAAAGAAATTACATATCTCCATCATTCTAGAAGTAGAAATAATCTTTCTTTTTTTTTTACTTTTAATTACTCTTTCTCTTTCTCTTCTATATAAAATTGATAAATACTTATTTTACTTCAGATGGATATTGAAATATTTTATTTATGACCTATATTGAAATATTTCATTCTCATTTTATATAGCATTCATTATTGATAGAGTATATGGATGAGCATATGTTTTGAATATCCACCATTTATAATGTGTGCTAAAATAAAATGCAAAGATTGATTGGGTTTATTAGTTTAAAAATAATTTAGCTATTTAACAACTCATTTTGTAGAAGCATTATGTTGGGATTAATATTAGTATAGAATCGTTTTAACCAAGTTTCTATTAACAAGTGGAATATCTTAAATGTAAAAATAACGTAATTGTAATAACGTAATTGTAATAAATTATAATTAAAAACAAGTGGAATATCTTAAATGTAAAAATAAATGAAAAACAAAACACATAAAAATAATAATACAACACATCTTAATTCATGATTTATTAATAGGGTTTTTAAATATTATTTGTTTTAATGGGTTATATTTTCTTTTTTATTATTTGGTTAATTATTAGTTAATTGTTTTTATATTTATTTGTTAAATGTAAAAATAAATGAAAAATAAATACATAAAAATAATAATATAAAACATCTTAATTCATGATTTATTAGGTTTTTAAAGATTATTTGTTTTAATGGGTTATATTTTCTTTTTTATCATTTGGTTAATTATTAGTTAATTGTTTTTATATGTATTAGTTCTCTTGTTTTAGTTTAGTAATGTTATATTACATTCCATTTACATTGAACTCTAGAATGTAAAATTGTTTCTAGTAGAATTGTATTTTCATATCCTTCCTTTTAAAAAAAGTTGTTTCCATATATTTTGGTGTAACACACCCAACCCCTTAAGTACCTTTTTACGAGATGGGGTATCAAAATTTCATTTTCCTCCATCATCTCAAATCATCTTCTCGAGATCTTCATCACCTTCTGTTTTTCAAGAGATTTCCAATGACTGTTACCATGCTCTAATCTGAACTCTGGATTGAAAGTTATGCCCTTTCAAAGCTCTTCAGGCATCATTATTCAAAGGCCATGTGACACCCATGTGGGTTCGTCTCGTTCATACCATTCCACCTGGCACGAAATTGACCACGATTGTCATCTCTTAGCAATGACATGGTTGTTGGAGAGGTGGTTATAGGGGATGTTCCCCACGCCTTCATAATCATTGGGCCTTGAGCCCTTCATTCTTCCTATACATGTATGAACCATTCCCGCAGTCCCGAAGACCCGGAGTCCTGCTACGTGGCTCCAACCTTCAACGAGGTTCCTCATCATGTTGTTATGAACATACCAGCAAAAATCTCGGGCTCCCAAGGTCCTACCACATAGCTCCAGCCTTTAACACTTTTGGACCATACATTCTAACATCCTAAACCTCCTAGAGTTCCGAAATCCTGAGCTCCTGAGGTCCTACCACGTAGCTACAACCTTTGTTCCATTTGAAGCATACATCCTAACATCCTAAACCTCCTAGAGTTTTGAACTCCCGAACTCCCAAGGTCCTGCCACATAGCTCTGACCTTCGTCCCTTTTGGAGCATACATTATAACAACCTAAATCTCTCAGAGTTCTTAACTCTCGAACTCTCGAGGTCCTAATAACCATTACGTCCAACAACCATGCACCAGGGGGTGACACGCGACAAAGGACAAAGATGGCATAAAGGAAAAAGATGGCACATGTCCCTATCGAGGGGTGACACATGTCACATTCCAGTTGGCATACAAGGTTTGTAAAAAGCACAAATCAAGGTGACACATGCCATGCCAAAAATGGTTCCATGTCACCATGGGTGATGTTGGTATGCCATGTCACTATGGACAGATAGCCTCTTAAAGCCTCTAATATCGACTACATGCGAAATCGCCTGGAGCCCCGAAGTTTGAATTCCTGTCAGCCACCTTCCACTACTTTTTATCCCATGGTAGAGATAGTTCCACGTAGATCTCCATATCTATGACCTCTGCTGCTTCACAACTTCGTCATTCAAGTGTTTGGCTATGTAATCTCCTCTTTACTCTCGGAGTGGCCAGGGTCGGGCTGACGACATTCTAGATCGAATGGTCAGGAAAAATCTCAACATGTCTTCGGATCAATAGTTCATGTTACTTCGCGACTTTGATGTTCAGGGGTTGTACCCGTTTAAAACTCCCTTTCTCCTGGAGTGGTCAACACAAGACTAACCACGACTTAGATCCAAAAGCCAAGAAAGGTATTGAAGTGTCCTCAGATCTATGGCTCTTGTCACTTCACAAGTTCAACGTTTAGGGGTTCTACCTTCTTAACACTCCTTTTATCCTGGAGTAGGACTTCGTTGAAGTGCTATATGCAAATACTTACATTGTTTGATCGGACGGTTGGGAGGGGTTTTGAGTGGAATCCCAAGATCCACGACTCACATTAATTCACAACTTTGGCATTCGGGGGTTTTGGTGTTATGACACCTATGTTCTCCTGAAGTGGTCAACGTTGGACTGACTCCAACGTAGAACCAATGGTCGGGGAAGATCTCGAGTATCCTCAGATCTATGACTCATGTAACGTCGCGATCAATAAGTGGGTCAAGATTTAATCAATGGGACAGATCCCATGGTCATGGTTAAGAGACTGTTAGATATCGGTCAACCTCACGGGTAACCAAACCAGTAGGATACCTTCAGTTGGTTTTGGAGGTTGTAAAGTCATAGCATCTCGGAGCTCCAGAATCTTGGAGTTCCAAAGCCAAAATAGATTATCTCCTCTCGGACCTAGTGAAGGGTTCCAAGGTCTTAGTCATATGGATTCTCTAACAATCCCCAAGGATATATTCTTTACTCTTATCCATTATTTGGTTAGGTTCGTGGACATGAGCTTGCGGTCACATGAATGGATGGTTTGAAGGAGGCGCCCTCCCTCCATAGAGCTCGAATTTAGTAATCCTACGAAGGTAAATTCGAGGGGTCGATAGGACTAAAGTATTTCAGCTAAATCTACCCTGACTCTTGCATTACAAAGTCAATCCTTGGAAAAAATCCCTTAAGTATTTTTTAACCAATACAAAGATCGTAAACTTATTCTTAGATTCATTTATAAACCCATGTCTAACAGTTCTCATGCTGCTAAGCAGAGGCAAATAGAAAACCATTCAAATGCAAGGGTTTATAGAGGAATGGTAAGCATTTCTAATATAAATCAAACCCTACAAATCTTAGTCATAGACACAAACATTCAAATCATGCATTTCAATCCTAGTGCACAGGGTAAAAAAAATACTTATCTATTACAGTCGATCACTGACCACTGACTCTGCATATTCACCTTTCCACCAAACCATAGCCTCAGAGAAATTCATTATTATCACTCTGATGAACCCTGTGCCAAGCCATGATATCACTAGGGAAATTTTGTAGTTTCTCATAGGTTATTTCTTTGTCACAGCCTTTGCAAGGTTTATCAGATGCTCCCTCTACATCAAGCTCGTGACCTTCTACTCAAGTCTTGTTTTCTTCAAATTCTCAAAGATCCTTTCTCTTCTTCTCTCAAATAACCAGAACAGATTAATCTTCTAGTTATTCTTCTTTGTTGGATATCCTCACATTCTCTTCCTCTTTCTCTCTGCATATCCCCAGTTGCACACCCCCTCCTGGTGTGTCTCCTTCTTATCTGTCTTTGTGTGTATTCTTACATGCCATTTTCCTCCGCAGGAAGGTTCTGTACCTATCCTATTCCTTCTTTCAAAATAAAATTAGGTCAGTCTGGGCCTGCAGGACTCTCTAGTACTTCGAGCTGACAGTATTATGTCTCCTCAGTTAGAACCTCCATGACTCCATTCATGGGTGTAGTTGATTGTTCAACCACCAATCCTTCTTTCATTAACATATTTTTACTTGGAATCCAGATGAGGCTTATTATTTCAACAAAGAGAAATTGGGTCATTTTGACATAATAAACCCTCTGTATAATTTCCTCACTCTTTCCTCTAGTGATATCATGGCCAATCCTTCAAGGCTTCACCCCCACAGTCAGTAATTTGAAATATACACAATAATACATTTATATTGTTCACATGCCATAGCATGCTAATCATAATTAATGATTAATTACAAGTTGGGGGGAAACAGGGGTGTTACAATCCCGTCCCCCTTCTCTCTTGCCAAAGAGGAGCCATCGCAACCTCCCGGTCTAAGATCATTCAATTTGTCGAACCAAATGGTTCGTCAAGATCCTTATGAAATTGTTTTCAACTTGACACAGGCCCTTTTTCACTTCCTTGGTACCCATGATGTGGCACCTACGGACCCTATCCTTATCGCTTTTAAACTTCGACGCCAATGTTGCTAGCCCTCTGTGCTAGGATTCCCTCTTCTATGTGACCACAGACTGTAGCCATGGGCCACTCCCTTCATGACCCTGCACTTCAGGACTTTCGCTAGCTACTTTCTCCTTTCCCTGATTTCCCGGATCGACGAACTATTTGGGACCATATCTAGGGTCCATGTTCCTCCCACGATCAATGGTTGTGATCAAATGGTGAGTTCAAACTTCATGAGTTATGTCTCCTCTCGACTATGCTTCTTTCGATTGTGAATTAGCGATGTGCTGATCCCTTGCCACGTGCCCTTCTAGATCTAAGGGTCTGGATTTGAAATCACTCTTCGTGACTTCGCGAAGATCCTTTTCTTGTTCCCGGAAAACCTTCTAAAGTTCCTGCTCCTGGAAAACCTTCTAAAGTTCCTGCTCCTGAACCTCTCGATCTTCTGCCACCTGTCCTTTCTTCGATGATGGGTGATTTATCTGTCTTCGGGACTTCCACAATTCCTCGACTCCTTTACACACTTAGCGCAAATTCACCTTCCGAGACTTAGGTTGTTCTCAAAGGATTTCTGCACTCCTTGCAGAAATATGTGCAACTCTCTTGCAACTTTGCTCGGCTTGAAAACCTCCAAGGTTCCAAGTTCCTCTGCGAGCTTCTCATTCCCTCCTGTCATTTTTTCGCCCTTCCTCCTAAGATTATAAGGTGAACTCACAACACCTTATGCACAATCCTTACACTTGGCTCAATTTTTCAATGGGTTCTCCCTCGGCCTTATGGAAAGGTTTAAGCCATCTCCTTTCCTTTGTTGTTTCACTTCTTGCAAAGCCTTCCTTCACTAGAATGTTCAGGAATTATGGGATTCTCCAACACCTTCAACCGTGTTGTTCCTGGGTATTCTCACGCAATCTTGATGCCCTCCTGGCAGAGTATTCCAGAGTGTTTAGTAACTCTGTACTATGCTTCTCTCCACACAATATTTATTTTCAAGGCACTTAACCTCCTTGAAATTTCTCCCTGAGTTAGTGAATAAATCTGGTGTGCCCTTATGATAGCTTCTCTTCTGACTCCATTGAGTTCAGATACGCAGTCCTTGCATTGGCTTACAAAGTCTCCTCTCTATGTTGCACACACATTGCACTTAGCCTAGAGAACCAGACTTAACTCAACACACTCGCGGATAGAAAACCATATCTCTATCCCTGGAGATGATTTCTAACATTCATATACAATTCACAAACCTTTAAAATATATTCATAACACAATATCCATTGAACAGAAATGTAAAACAAGAAAAACTGTCATTTTCTATTGATGGTGGAATGCCAAGTTACAATGGTGGAGTCTGAGCTGCAACAGAATCTCGGCTCTCATAAACCTCCTCCTATATAATCTATCTAACTCTCCTCTACATTGCTTACAATACAAAGGTTTATACAAGAGGGGCTCAAATGATCTTCCCTCACAAGTTGACTAATGGTGTCAAATCACCATCCCTAATTCCTATCGAAAGGCCAAATTACAATGATGGAAATTTTGTTCCAAATCAAATGCAAATCCATTTTGTCGTCAGCCTATTAATGGAGACCTTATCTCCATCTTGTATGAAAGAACAATTTGGATCTTCCATATTGTCTCCAATTAATGCCTATATCACGTTTTGGATTTGCAAGGGAAAAGTTAGAGGGCGGCACCTCTCCTTCCTTGAATGTGCACCACACATGTTAATTAGATGGGGCGTGATGATATGGAGTGATTATCCTACATCATACTCCACAGTGGATAAAATCATGAGCTCATGCTCATGATCTTTCTAATGTGTCTGAAGTCCTCCTAGATCCAAAACTTTCTCCTGAAGCAGTCTCTTGGCTCCTCTGCTCCGTTGTTTATGCTCATGCATCATCCTTGCTTCTCATGCATTCTTCCTTTCATCCATCTTCCTCTGGCTGACCTTTTCTTCTGCTGACTCCAACATTAGCTTCCTTATCTCCTTGATCACCTCGTCCAGTTCCTCCATCGACTGGTTCTTATGGTGCGGACTAGCTCGTTGCACACCCTCCTTGTCGATGGGAAAATCACAATGACTTCCCAAGACATCCTCTTCCCTTGTGGCCTTATCTTGCCACTTTGTTGCAATATTCACTCTTGTAGGCTCCTCATCACTGAACTACTTCTCAGCTACCACTTCTCCTAACAGATTCTCTCCTATCAATCCTTCGACTATTCCCATTCCAGCTTCCTCCAACTTCTCCTCATGTTGGTGTGTTCCTTCATTGGCTTCCAACTTACCGTGTTGGATGTGCATGCTTTGCACTACCACTCTCCCCTCAAGAGATTCTAATTATTCACATAGACCAGCAAAGTCTATGTTGACTAATCCCTCTTCTGTTGTAGATCCCAGTGCTATAGTCATCTCCTGTTCAGTTTCCTAGCTGAAAAAATTGAGAGATTTCGATGAATGATCTTCTCCTTCTATCGGGACAGACATCAATATATGTTCCTTCTCCTCCTTGACAGTCTCTGCTTGCTATCTCCTTGTTGCATATGCAAAATCTGTGCTAGCCTCTCCTTATCCTCTTCGTAGAAATATCTCAATTTATCCAATGATCAGAACGTCCCTTTGATCCTTCTCCATCGCTGTGATGAAAGTTTCTAACTTTTCATAATCTTCATTCATGCGGATCACAGTTCTGTGGGAATATCCATATGAGTGAGGTCTCTCTCTTGCCTCCTCTTCATCTGTCAATGAACTCTCAACTGAGTTCACCTCTTCTCTATTTCCCACCTGGCAATCTGGGATGTCTCTTCTGCCCACTTGGCAGTTTACGAGATCCACTGATCCCTTATCATTGACCACCTGGAAACCTATAAGACGCATGCTAGATATCTTTCCCTTATGACTAAGGTTTTTAGCATGTCTCATCCACCTCTTTAACACCTGGTGCTTCCTTTTGGCCAACAAATTCTGAACAGGATATCTGGTTGTCCTCTTAAAAGGCCATTCATACCTCCAATGTACCTTTGATTCTTGTTGCATCTTAAATGAAAGTCGCTCCATCTGTGCTCATATTTCACTAAGCTCCTTTTTCATCTCCACCTTACTCTTCTGCGAGTGGACTTCTCCTCACCCACATCTCTGACCTTCGATGGCCATTTTTCTTTGTTTATATCCCACCTAGTTTTTTACCATCTAATGCGCACCTTGCAATAGTTCCAACAGAGAATTTCACTCTATCTCTCTGGCTTACAAAAATCAATTCTCCACTAGCTCCTTGGTATCCTTCTCCCTGCCCGAGAGAAATCAATATCTGATACCATTTGGTGATGACCTCCCCCCTCTGTCCTGCCAAAGAGGGGCCATCATCACCGCTTGGTCTAGAATCATTCAATTCTTCGAGCCGAATGGTTCGTCGGGCTCCTGATGGAACCATTTTCAACTTGACACATGCCCTTTTTCACTTCCTCGGCACCCGTGATGTGGCACTTGTGGACCCTCTCCTTAGTGATTTTCAACAATGACGCCAACACTGCTAGCCCATTGTTATAGGATTCCCTCTTCAATGTGACCATAGACTATAGTTGTGGGCCAATCCCTTTGTGACCCCGCACTTTGAGACTTTCGCAAGCTGCTTTCTTCTTTCCCTGATTTCCTGAATCGACGAACTCTTCGGGACCAGATCTATGGTTCAAATTCCTCCCGAGATCAATGAATGTGATCGTGAGTCCAGTCTCCTCTAAACTATGCTTCTTCTGATTGTGAATCAACGATGCGTCGATCCCTTGCCACGTTCCCTTCTAGATCCAATGGTCTGGATTTGAAATCACTCTTCGTGACTTTGCCAAGATCCTTTGCTTTCTCCCGACAAAAATTTTGAATTTCCTGTTCCCAAACCTCCCGATCGTCTTCCACCTTTTCTTTCTTCGACGATGGGTGATTTCTCCATCTTTAGAAATTCCACAAGTCCTCGACTCCTTTGCACACTTATCACAAATTCACCTTTCAAGACTTAGGTTGTTCTCAAAGGCTTTATGCAGTCCTTGCAGAATTCTGTGCAACTCTCCTAAAACTTTGCTCGGCTTGAAAACCTCGAAGGTTCCAAGTTCCTTTGTGAGATTCTCGTGCCCTCCTAGCAGTTTCTCACCCTTCCTCCTAAGATTATAAGGTGAACTCACAACACCGTAGGCACACTCCTTGAACTTGGCTCATTTTATCGACGACTTCTTGCTCGGCCTTATGGAAAGGTTTAGGGCATCTCCTTTCCTTTTTCGTTGCACTTCTTGCAAAGCCTTGCTTCACTAGAATGTTCAAAAATTCTGGTATTCTCCAACACCTTCAACTATTTTGTTACTGGGTATGCTCATGCAAGCTTGATGCCCTCCTGGCAGAGTATTCTAGAGTGTTCAATAACTCTGGACTATGCTTTTCTCCACATGGTCTTTATTTTCAAGGGACTCAACTGCCTTGAAATTTCTCCCTGAGTCAGTGAATAAATTTGGTGTGCCTTCCTGGAAGCTTCTCTTCTGACTCCACTGAGTTCATATATGCACTCCTCATGTCGAATTAGAGAGTATGCTCTCTCTTTCGTGCACTCCTTGCACTTAGCCTAGAGAACCAGACTTAACTCAACACACTCACAGATAGAAAATTATATCTCTATCATTGCAGACAATTTCTAACATTCATCTACAATTCACAAACCTTTAAAAGACATTCATAACACAACATCCATTGAACAAAAATGTAAAACAAGAAAAACTATCATTTTCTATTAATGGTGGAATGCCAAGTTACAATGGTGGAGTATGAGTTGCAACTAAGTCTCGGCTCTCATAAACCTCCTCCTATCCAATCTATCTAACTATCCTCTACTTTTCTTTCAATACAAAGGTTTATACAAGAGGGGCTAAAATGAGCTTCCCTCGCAAGTTTAGTAATGGTGTCAAATCACCATCCCTAATTCCTATCGAAAGGCCAAATTACAATGATGGCAATTTTGCTCCAAATCAGATGCAGATCCATTTTTTCGTCAACCTATTAATGGCGACCTTATCTCCAGCTTATGAGAAAGCATGATTTGGCTCTTCCAACTTGTCTCCAATTAATGCCCAGATCATGTCTTATATTCTCGAGGAAAAAATGAGAGGGTGGCGCCTATCCTTCCTCGAATGCACACCACACGTGTTAACTAGTTGGTTCATGCTGAGATGGAGTGATGCTCCTGCATCAACCTATCATGCCTTTGACATTCAGTTGCTTCAGAAATCTTGATCCTCTTTCTTAGTCAGATCCTTTCCAAACTCTTGGCCTTCATAATTTTCCTTCAATAATCTTGGACAATAAGCATATTAATCACAATTTCATGCGGAAACATTTTATTGTTGTGCAAAATTAAAGTGAAATTTTTCATAATCTAGCACAATAATTATCTGTGTTGTTCATGGATTTGCATCCAGGTGGATGTTTTGTTATCTTGGCTCACTGTTTTTCTTGGACATACCCATTGTGTGCATGATCCCAATCAATAGTTTATAAGAATTATCAAAGTCTCCTCTTCCTTGTTGTCACTCACCCTCCAGGCCTAGGCTCATGCATCCCCTTCTCTGCTATATAGTTCCTCAGACGATCCATCTTGCCTTGCCAAGGATTTCTCGCACAAGAATAGTTATAAAGGATTCATTGAGCCTTACAGTCGATTCATCCCTCTGACTTTCTCTACCAAGGTGTCCCTCTGGTTTGTGTTGTCACAACACAACATATTCTAGGGCGATCATGGCTCACCATGGGGTTCCCCTATCTCAACCGTATCCATTTTCATGCTTTCTAGATTGACATCCTTCACTCATCCTTTCAAGACAAATATTTTTCATCTCACTTGTATCACAGGTATACAAAAATTATGAGATATTATCATCAATTTCAAGTTCATAATTTTCTTGCAAATCTGTCACCCACAGGCTTCCAAATTCCACATTTATTTTCAGATTTCTTCCTCTCAGGAACCAGATTCACAAGTATTGGACTTTCCTTCCCATAGCAGTTTTTCATAGTAGGAAACTGGTCTTCCTTATGGGATTACCACACTTCCATATCCAAGGCCCTTTTCTTCCTGCAATTTCAACATGCCTCAGCCAAACAAATTGTTAATTTTCTTGCACATTATATTTGCAACTCTATGCATACTAATATTCCAAGTCATTTTCTTTTGTTCAAGGGTACATAGAAAAAGGAAATATCATTTCTTACCTATGCATCCTATCAACATACCAAATTTTCCAAATGTAACTCAAATATAAGTTAAATTTAATCGATGTGTCAATCTTCATGGCAACATCCATACCCAATGTACCCTTATATTGGGTTCAAGTTTTCCATACTTATGAAAAGCACCTTGCCATGGTGTGTTGGAGCTCAACCAACCTCTTCACCATAGGTTTAGTCATTCTCATTCACTCTTACAACAGGACTATGCTACCTGCTACAGGTTGATCACGATCCCAAATCAACACATATGAAACTAAACGTTTCTCTTGAATGCACCCAAGCATTCTTCCTTCATTAATAATCAGGGTGCCAACACTCTTGGCCACCAAAAGTTCTCTTTTCTTTGACACCACTACAATTCAAGTAGAGTATTGGAAGGTCCTCATTCCTTAATGGGAAATCCATTGTCTTCCCCCTTATGCAAACATGTATCTCCTCAATGCATTCCATGCAATGTGCTAGCTATGAGCACCTTTATTCCAAATATCCCTTGATTGTACATTGTA
>ML822381.1:54834-72161 GCA_009831015.1 Picea engelmannii
CTACATTAGTAAATCAATTTATCATACTAGGGAAATACAATAAACAACAAGGAAGGGGTCAAGGAACTCTTCCCTCGTCCACTCCTTCCACACAGTCCTAGGATTTCAATCAAATAGAGTTATTTTCCAAGGCCTCACTGCCTTTACTTATCACGGCTTAACCAAGCCCATTCATTCAAACTTACTTATTTATTAACTTTCCATTTTCTAGTTGTACTTGTTTCCATAGTTGTTCTTTTAAGGCTTACAACTGTGTTAAACAATTCAGATATTTTAGCATGAGAAAAGTGCCCCCCCCTTTTTTTATCCTTCCTTGCTTATGCAATATACTCCCTGTTGGGATATTCCTGCTCCTTTCCTTGATAAACCTTCCTTAGGTTTGCCCTAACCTATTGGATACATAAACATGCTCCAATAGCAGACTTTTTGTTCATAATGAATCATGAACATGTGCATTCTTCACATTACCAGTCAATTATTATAATGGTCAAAAATCATTTCTTAGTCTTCGACTCATACATTTTTTTTTTAGAATGTAATCCAAGATTCTTGTATATATACATATTCTTGCAGCCCATTTCTCAATTCTCAACAATCATTAAAGTGGCGACTCTATTCTCTAGACAAAGCATTCACACAGTTCCTCCACAAGGAACTCCTTCAGCATGAAACTTCCTTATTTTGTATCCTTCACTATTTGTGATGGCCTAAACCTTGAGTTAGCTTCAGTTGTTTACCAAATATTTACATAAGGAATATAAACATGCATCTTTGTTATGCATCCAGATTATTTATCCACACATATTCCTTGTTTTGTTAACTTACATCCATGATGTACTTAACCACATGCATAATCATAATCCTATGTGTAGCTACCATATGTATATTTCACAAATCACATACATATTTACTGTAAAAGCATTTAACTCATGATTGTTCACAATCATTCTCATGTGATCCTCAAAGGCATAATCATCTTTCATGTTATCATGACAACAAAGAATCCTTTCTCATTTACTCTTTTGTCTATTTATACTATCCTTTCCTGGGGAATGGAGCACATTTCCCTTAAGCTATCATTCAAAACAAAACTTTCATGACTCTCCAGAATAGATTCAACCATTCATCCATGGTATTCATTCAATCTGGGCAAGTGTAATTATCACCTTACATTTCACTCATACATCATACATGTGCATCATTTGCATGTTTAACATCATTCATTCATATCTATTTGGTCTTAATATCAGTCCTTATATGAAGAAACCTTACGATGCATTAAATTCATGCACTCGGGAAAAAATGAACATAGTTAAACATTCATCATGCAAGCTCACTACTTGCACCTTTTCCATGTCACTCATACACATGGACATATCAGACTTCCAGATCCTCCTCCCCAGGATCTTGCTACCATTCTTATGACAAGTCTCATAGAGATACTCAACACTTAACTGCTCTCTTTGCTGAGAGCTTGTAGTCATTCACATGATATCCACATGGAAAGTTTAACAAACATAATCATAACTATTTCCCCCTTTCTATACAACAACAACCAGTAAGAAGGAATTTTTTCCTCAACTAGTATAAAGTTATTCAACAATCTAGAAATACCATCTGGGAAATTCCAACAATGCCCAAGGCAACACGACAAATTATCAACCTTCTTTTTCATGCCTCAAACCATTTTTGGTTAACAATTTTTTTTATCAAGCAAATCCTTTTCTAGATTCCCTCTCACTACTACTTGAGTATACCAAGCCCTACCTTATATGGATATCATCCACATCTGTATGTAAAATTGACCCATTTATCTTCTAGAAGTGTCCCAACACTTTCTTTACCGCATTCAGGATCAACATTTCATTCACCATTCTACCTTATCCTCATAAGGAACAATGTATTCAACATCATAAACATTTTACTTATGTTGCCATAGTCAGATCATCACTAAACATATGATCTATGAAATCACCATATTTTGCATTCAATGACAAACTATAATAAGTATATATATGCATGTCATATGCATGATCTATCCTTGAAATATGCATTTTAGCCTATCTACATTCACCAAGCATTATACCCCTCAGCATAGTCCCACTTTTGTAGGACTGTCTATCATTTCCTGAAAGAAAGTATAGGCTTCTTATGCCATAGTATAGCATAATTCAATCTTGTTGGATAAAATCCCAATTGAATTTTAATCTGCACCCTTCTCTTCAAGGAGCATATGCAGATAATTTATGTATGGAAGTAATACTCTCAACAGGCTCATATTAGCCTTGGTAAACTAGTTTTATGACTATTCCCTGACCCATCCAAGCCTTTGTTTGAATCATGCTCCACTATATAGGTTAGGGTAGGGTGACCTCTCCCTTAAAGTTTTCTAAGAAAGAAAATATAATTGCTTGACTCTTTCATGAGCCCAAGCAATCCAAGTGTTGTTTCCCACTCTGATACCATTTTATAACACACCCAACCCATTAAGTACCTTCTTAAAGGATGGGGCATCATAATTTCACTTTCCTCCATCATCTCAAATCCTCTTCCTAAGATATCCATCACCTTCTTCTTGTCAAGAGCTTTCCAAAGACTCTTACCATGCTCCAATCCGAGCTATGGATTGAAAGTTATCCTCTTCTGAAGCTATTCAAGAATTATTGGTCAAAGGGAACATGGCACCCATGTGGGTTTACCTTGTTCATACCATTTCACTTGGCATGGATTTGACCACAGTTGTCATCCCTTAGCGATGACATGCCTACTGGATAGGTGGTTAGAGAGGATGTTTCCACGCGTTCGTGATCACCGGGACTTTGGCCCTTCATCCTTCCTATCCATGTCTGAATGATTCCCGGAGTCCCAAAGTCCTAGAATCCTGACGCATGGCTCTGTCCTTTCGTGAGTTTCCTCATCATGTTGTTATGAAAATACTCGTAAAACTCCCATACTCCCGATGTCCTGCCATGTAGCTCCGGCCTTCGACCCTTTTGGAGCATACATTCTAACATCCTAAACCTCCCGTAGTTCCAAACTCTCGAACTCCCAAGGTTCTGCCACATAGCTCTAACCTTTGGTCCTTTTAAAGCATACATTTAAATATCCTAAACCTCCAGGAGTTCTGAACTCCCTAGGTCCTGCCACGTAGCTCTAACCTTCAATGCTTTTGGAGCATACGTTCTAACAACCTAAATCTCCCAGAGTTCCAAAATCCTGAAATCCAGGGGTCCTAATAGCCATTAGGTAAAACAACCTCGTACTAGGGTGTGAAAAGCAGGAAAGGACAGAAATGACATGTGTCCCTATCAATGGGTGACATGTGTCATGTTCTAGTTGGTATATAACGACTTAAAAAATCATGAATCAAGGTGACATGTTGCATGCCAAACATGGGTCCACTTCACCCTAGGTGATGTCAACATGCCACGTCACTACAGATGGAAAACCTTCAGAAGCCCCTAATATCGACTACCTGTGAAATCGCTCGAAGTATGAATTCCTGCCAGCCACCTTCCACTACATTTTATCTCATGGTCGATACAATTCCATGTAGATCCCCAGATATATGGCCTTCATTGCTTCACAAATTAGGATTTTGGATGTTTGGCTATGTAATATCCTCTTTACTCCCAGAGTGGTCAGTGTCGGGCTAACCACAGTATATGTCTAACGGTCAGGAGGAATCTCAACATGTCCTCGGATCGACGATTTGTTTTGCTTCATGACATC
The DNA here is from genome assembly GCA_009831015.1 of Picea engelmannii. Taxonomy (NCBI): domain Eukaryota; kingdom Viridiplantae; phylum Streptophyta; class Pinopsida; order Pinales; family Pinaceae; genus Picea; species Picea engelmannii. Next base: position 58,567 of record ML822381.1, read on the forward strand.
GATGTTCAATGGTTCTACTCATTTAATACTCCCTTTCTCTCGCAATGGTCAACGTTAGATTCACCACGAGTTAGATACAACGACTAGGAAAGGTCCTTAAGTGTCCTCAAAACTATGGCTCTCATCACTTCACGAGTTCAACATTTGGGGATTCTACCCGCTTAACACTCCTTTTCTCCTGTATTAGGACTTCCCCGAAGTGCTATAAGAAAATCCTTCCACTGGTTGATCGAACAATTGGGAGGGGTTCTCAATGGACTCCCCAAATCCACAGCTCAGATTAATTAGAAACTCCAACATTCAGGGGTTTTGGTGTTATGACGCCTCTATTCTCTAGAAGTAGTCAACGTCAGATTGAACACGATGTAGAACCAACGGCCAGGGAAGATCTTGAGTATCCTCAGATCACGACTTGCGTTACTTCACGACCGATAGGTGGGTCAGGATTTAATCGATGGGACATATCCCATGGTCATAGTTAAGATACCGCAAGATGTTGGTCAACCTCGCAAGTAACTAAACCAACACGTTACCATCGGTTGGTTTCAGAGGTTGTAAAGTCGTAGCATCCCAGAGCTCCCAACTCTTGTAGTTCTAAAGCCAGAATAACTTAGCCCCTTTTGGATCTAGCAAAGTGTTTCAAGGTCTCGGTCATATGGATTCTCTAATAAGCCCCGAGGTTGTACCCTCTACTCTTAGCCATTATTTGGTTAGGGTTTTGGACATGAGCTCTCGGTCACACAAACAGATGGTTTGAAGGAGGCGCCATCACTACATAGAGCTCAAATTTAGTAATTGTGCGAAGGTAAATTTGAGGGGTTGACAGGACTGAATTATTTCATATAAATATACATTGACTCTTGCATTACAAAGTCAAATCTTGGAAAAAAATCCCTTAATGATTTTCCAACCAATACAGATATTGTAAACTTATTCTTAGATTCATTTAAAAACCCACGTATAATGGTTCTCATGCTTCTAAGCAGAGGAAAATAGAAAACCATTCAAAGATAGGGGTTTACAAAGGAATGATAATCATTTATAATATAAATAAAACCATTCAAATCTTAGTCATAAACACAGAAATTCAAATGATGCATTTCAATTCCAGTGCCCGGGGTAAACAAAATACTTATCTAGTATAGTTGATCATCGACCACTGACTATGGGTGTTCTCCTTTCCACCCAACCATAGGCTCAGAGGCATTAATTCTTGGCACTTTGGCTACCCCCGTTCCAAGCCATAATATCACTAGGGAACTTTTGTAGTTTATCATAGGTTCTTTCTCTATCACAGCCTCTACGAGTTTTATCAGATGCTCCCTTTGCATCAATTTCTTGACCTTCTGCTCAGGTCTTGGTTTCTGCAAATTCTCATACATCCTTTCTCTTCTCTCCAATAACTAGAACAACTTAATCTTCCAGTTATTCTTCTCAGCTATATATCCTTGCACTCTCTTCATCTTTCTCTCTTCATATCCCTAGTCACACACTCCCTCTCGGTGTGTCTCCTTCTTGTATTCCTTCATGAGTATTATTGCACACCTTTTTCCTCCCTAGAAAGGTTCTGTACATATCATGTTCCTTCCATCAGAAGAAACTCGGGTCAGTTTGGGCTTACGGGACTCTTTGGTACTTCAGGATGATAGTCTTTTCTCTCCTCATCCAGACCCTCCATGCTTCCATTCATGGGGGTAGTTGATTGTTCAACCACCATTCATTCTTTCATTAACTTATTTTTCCTTGGAATCTAAATGAGGCTTATTATTTCAACAAAGAGAAATTGGGTCATTTTGACATAATGGACCCTCTCTACAGTTTCCTCACTCTTTCCTTCGGTGATATCATCGACAATTCTTCAAGGCTTCACCCCCATAGTCAGTCATTGGCAGTCTAAACAATAATAAATTTACATTGTTCACATGCCATAGCATGGTAATCATAATTAATGATTAATTACAAGTTGGGGGGAAACATGGTTGTTGCACTTGCTTAGATGAGGCATGACCATGAAAAAATTTGTGTAGAGTCATGATATATATGAGGGAAGGTGTATGGCCCTCTAATCATTTAGACGAGGCATGGAAAATAAAGCATGTGTGTAGACTCATGATGTATATGAGGGAAGGTGTAAGGCCCTCGACTTGATGGGTTTTGTGTTCCTGGACTTCAGGGGTTTTGTGCACCTCCATTGCAAGATCACTTCAATGGTCATTAACCAACATGAATACGTTAAACATGAGGTTGGTTGGTTGGACTAGTTGGTTTAGGAACACTTTCATGATGGAAAGGAACATCGTAGACTTATCGAGTGCTCTTTCATAAAGTCACGGTGCACCAAGACAAAGGGAAATCTTTGGTTGGTTGTGATAGAAAGTTGCAATGTTGGACGTTCATGCCTTAGGTAGTCTTGTTGAATGGTAAGGCATGCTGAAGTTCTATATATCTTGGCAATGCAATTTCATTAAGTATGGAAACAAGATAAGAGTTGTCACTTCAGGTTTCTCTTAGAGACCACATGATGACTTGGATGATGGAATTTCCTTTGTTCATGGGCACGTGGGTGGTAATAAATTGACTTGGAGCACAACACCACAATTCATAGGAAAAAGAGTAGACAATTTGGTGTGCATGGAAATTTGAATATATGGATTCCTGGAATGACATGCAACACAAGGAAGGGTAAGAATTTCCTTGGACATCGTTCAAGCAAGAAAACTAGCCAATTAGATGCATCAAATAGTTAGGGCACCGTGGGAACACAAGCTAGATTTGTGGAGCCAAGTAGCTCAAAGACTTGGTAGAAATATGGGTGGATTGCACATTTGATCCACTTTGGATGTGGAGTGCATTGAAAGACAGCTTAGAAGAAGGAATCCACAAGGAAACATCCATTATATAAAGAGGATGGGCCTACATTGAGAAGATACAGATTGAAGAGAGACATTTGAACACAAGGCTTGGCAAAGAGCTTCATGGTTGTGCTAAGATTTGGTTTCAATGGCATAGTGGAGTACTTGGACAATAGTGGAGTGAACGGAGGAAGAGTTGGGACATGTAGGAAGGAGGATTGTAGATTCTCTAGGCGTTCAATTGTGCAATTCTATTTTCTAGTAGACAATATGTATTATAGTCTTAGATTTATTATACATTTGTAATGGAGTTGCAAGAAAAAAGTTTCACTTCCTTGTTGTATGTGTGTGACATTATTCATATTAATAAAATTAAGGCACCCCCCTATGAGTGTTTTCTATACATCTATGTCATGGATTCTTTATGTTGTTTGATGTTGTTATTCATTGTATAGTGTTGAATGTATAAGTGTTAATGAATATTGGCTAAGTGTAATAGATATAGGATGATTTAAGGCCATGGTTGGATGTGTGCCTATTGTGAACTTTGTTGTATTGAACTTAGTTGTAGATCTATGCAATTGTAGCTTAAGGTGTAGTTATGGGTGTGTTATGGGCATACTTTATGGGTGTAGTCTAGTTGTAGTAGGAATAGGTTGGTCAAGCCCCTATAGTTAATGCAAGGCAGTGCTACACAACCTTAGGTGCTAAAATAGAGTTGGGAAACCCCAAATCTGGAAAGAAAATTTTGGGTAGGAGTGTAGGTCTATGATAGGTTGTATCAGAGTGTACTCTTCATCACTTTTTGAAGGAAAGGTCATATCAAAGAAATATCAAGAACTCTTCACTACATCTTGATAGACTTGGTAAGAGCATAAGGTTTTGGGATGAATCTAGAATGTCATTGAAGAGTGACTTGAAGAAAAATAGATAAGACTTAATTTCTTGGCACAACAGGAAACCAAGGTAGTTCATATACATAGAAGGTGAAATGATTCTTTGAAGGCTTAGGACATTGTTTGGAAATTCCTATGTGTAGCATGGATGGTACAAAGAATAGTCTATGAAGTCAATGATGGAATCCATAACATCAATCTTTGGACAATTTTTCTAAGAGTACAATGAGGTTTCTTGATAATCCAAAGAATGACCTAAAGCCTTAACATAGAGGTTGTGAGTCATTGCAAAGTTGTAGCCTAAGTTGGGATTTTTCAATGGGAAATATTCTGAAGATGATGGCAACATCACAACACAAAAGAAGCTATAATTTCCAAAGTCTATAGGTAAGGTTGTTGATTGTTTCCATTGTTACAAAACCCATTTTTTCATTAATTATCCTTCAAATAGGAAGTCAACACCCTTTGAATAAGTCTAATTGTAGTATAATTCAAAGATATTGTTGGAGGTTTTTGCTACCTTAACAAAAAAATTAGGCATGTTCATGGTGGAAGGTCAATAACAATATTTCAAGGGAAAGGTGAAGGAAATCACCATGCCCCACTTAGCTAGTCTGATCATATTTTCAAGCCAACATATATGCATAATTTGTATAGTAAGGAGGTAACAAGAAGTTATTAGTAGGGTGACTTACTTGAACATTATTCAAGGTACTGTCTAACCTTGCAACACAGGACATGGAGATTTTGATTTGATGGAGGATTAGGACATGGATCTTCAGGAGGGACTTTTGTGTATCCTTTAGTGGATAGTAGTTGAGTGAAGGCATTGGAATAGATGCTTTCTAGGAAAAATCCCATAATGTATTTTGGAAATATTATTGGCATAGTTGTTGGCAATGGCCTTTACAACCAACCTCCATGTTTTTATTGATCAATTCCATAGGTCGCTCACTACTGAGAAGTGTGCAATGGAGCATAGGGTGTCAATAAAGTTCCATGTTTAGTGAAGGATTAGATAGAGTATGAGGTTTTTTTTATCAAGAGGACATGTAAGTTACAATAATGACAGTCCATATTTTTCATACTCTTCTTCATATTAAGGTTCGACAGGAAATCTACTCTCAAAGAATTAGGTTAGATGACATGAAGGAACCAATGCATTGGTGCCTTGAAGAACTTGTTGAGTTGCAAGAGGAAACTTGACATATTTGAGGATGGGGTGGAACCTTTCCTTTGAAAAATAATGACAAAATTTCAAAAGTGATGGACCCTAGCTTGGAGGAGTATGTTAGTTCAGTTCTAAGGGGACATATGGAAACAATGAAGGAGTTTATGAATGAAACATGTCCATTTGACCTATATGGTTCAAAACGGAGGGAAGACCAAGTTGAAAAGGAATATGGTCCCCACCTTCATGTATTGGAACTTAGGATGAGGTAGAGTGTCCCTTGGGAATATTTGAGGATGAAGTCCTGGATGACCTAGAGATTATGAGATAGTTGGTTGAAGGAAATGGAAGGATTGGTCCAGACCTACTTCTCTCAAGAGGTATGGAGGTATTTCAATTAGTTGATAAGCATTAATCTACTTTAGATAGACTATTGGAGCATTGGTGGAATGGCTATGATGACCATATACCACAATAATATTATTGACTATATCCCTTAGTACGACTCACTACCTAGGAGATAGAAATGGAGCCTAAGTTCACGAGAGAAAGGTGTCAAGTTTAGTGAATAATTTAGAAGCACTACAATTCAGTAGGTAACTTAATAATTTGGAGGTGGAAGTAGTAACCTTTCCTTGGTCCAGTAGAGTTGTATAGATAGATTGAAGTGAAAAAGGAAGTGAATATTTACGCATGAAGAAGTGCATTCTCATGGAGTTAACTTAGGGATGTATGGGTTGCAATAGTCATGGGGGAGTACAAAATCATGGCTCATTAGTCAACAGTATTGAAGTAGTTGTAAGTATGGGAAGTGAAATGTTGGACAATTGAGTTAGAATAGTAACAACAACATTGAATAGTTGATTTACAATAATAATAACAACATCAACAATTAATTTGCAACAACAATAGTAGGTAGTCACAAAAGAGTTGGGAAATCGTATGAAATTTGTAATGAAGGTTGAATTGAAATAACAATATCGACTTCCAAGAAGTAGTGTTTGGAGTATTTGAGCAAAGGAACTTATGCTCAAATTAATTTTGAGTAATGTTCAGTTACAAAACAATTCTAGCAGTGGCATTGTGAAGTGGTTGAAGGAGTTAACCATCGATGAATGTATGATTTTGAGTAGTAGGATTTGGAATAAAAACATAAGTTTGAAAATGTAAGTTTTCATAATTAGAAATGATGTTGAAAGTGTTTCTGGATAAAAATTGTGTACTTGGTTTTGAAACATCCAATGTTTAGAGTGGACACTCCACCCATCATCAAGGACAACCAAAAATATCATATGTGGAGTGTCCACTCTGATATTTTTAGTTGTCCCTGATGATGGGTAGAGTGTCCACTCAAAACGTTGGACATTTCAAAACCAGGTACACAGTTTGTATCCAGAAACACTCAACAAAACAACATAGGTTGTTGGATATATTGTTGGATATGTTGTTGGTGACAACAATGGATTTAAGTGGGATAGAATGTAAGGTCCTAAACTTGAGGGACTTCAAGAACCTTCATCACATGATCACTTTGATGGTTATTGAGTAGAAGGGATAGATGAAACAAGAGGTTGCATGTCTACACAAGTTGGTTTCATAATTCTTGCATGATGGCAATGCTCATTATAGACTTATCAGGTTCCCTTGCATGAAAGTAGAGTGCACCAAAAACATTTGGAAATATTCATTTTGTTGGGATAGTAGGTTGCAAGGTTGGATGAGAATTCCTTGAGTAGTCTTGTGTAATGGAAAGGCAAGCCCAAGTGCCAAATGGATTCTCAAATAAATGTAGCTAAGTATGGAAAAAAGATAAGAGCTATCACTTGAGATTTATTATATATACCACATTGTGACTTAGAAAATGGATTTTCCTTGGTTCATAGGTGCATGGGAAGTAATCCCTCTTTAATAGTTGGGTGCACATTGCAATTTGAATGGATGGATTCTTGACATGACGTAAAACACAAGGAAAGGAAAGAAGTTCCTTAGACATTATTCAAGCAAGACAATTCACAATTGGACACATGAGACAAATGGGACACCTTAGGCACACAAGCTATACCCTTGGGTCCAAAGGGCTCAAAGACTTGGTGCAAAAATAGGTGGAATGCACATTGCATCCATTTTGAATGTGGAATGCATTGCAAGTTTCCTTAGAAGGTGGAAACCACAAGGAAACATCCATTGTATAAAGAGAAAAATTACATTGTGCAAAGACACATTGAAAAGAGTCATTGACACAAGGGTGGACAAGAACATATGTGGTTGTGCGAAATATAGGGTTGGCATGGAGAAATATTTGGGAGCTAGTGGAGTAAAATGAAGAAGATTTAGGACCTACAAGATGTAGTGCTACAAATGCTACAACGGGTAGGTTATGTAAGTATGTTGGCCAATAGACAATAGGAAATATTTCCTTAGATTTATTTTACATTATAATAGAGTTGTTGGAATAAGGCCACACTCCCTTGTTGAATATTTATAAAAATATTCATATTAACAAAAGTAATGCCCCACCTATAACTCTGTGTTGTATATTCTTTATGTCGTTGGGTGTTAAGTACTTTTCATTTTGTAGTGTTGAATGAAAAATTGTTATTGAATATTGTCTTACTGTAATAGATTTGGTATTATTTAAGGCCACAATTGGATGTGTTCCTATAATTGTGAACTTTGTTGTATTGAAATTAGTCAAGTAGATCTTGCCAACTTGATCTAGGTGGATCTCGATGGCCATCCACCTTCTCCACTGAATCAATGTTTTCGATCCTATGGTTTTGATAAACCATGATATTCACCCTTTTGATGGGGAATGTAATGTAATTACATCTCGATTTATAATCTAATGTAATTCCTACAATGTTAATGCATCAGATCCCATTACAAATATGTAGTTAAGTGCACTTGGGCTCGAGTAGTACTTGGATGGGTGGCCTCACGAGAAGTCCTAGTGCTTTACTTTCCTATGGCATGTTGTAAACATAGACCAATTTACCGCACATGCATCAGGGGAATTATTCTCCTCTCTCTCTCTTTCTCATATATAATCTAGGTGAAGGAGGTCCTTTAAGAATGTAGTGGAATGTGATGTAAATCTTGTTGCAAATGAAGAATAACCAACATCTTTTTCTCTTTAGAGATAAGCTACCCCATTATAGCTAGTTTGTGTTCTACAATTTTCTATTATTTCATTCATTAATAAAAGTTGGGTTTCACTGTATTTTTGTGTTTCCGCTAAATTTTCCTTTGTATTTCATTCAGTTCTCAACATAATCCAGATTAATGGTAGTAGAGAAGTCTATTCCTTTTTGTTTCTCATATCATGTCCTTAATGAGGTCAGGGTATAGAGAGTTGGGTCTTGAGATCTTTTCTCTTCAGTAAAACCGCTCTCGCTAGCCCAAGTGAATTTCTATGGAGGAAGAAAGAGACATGACAGAGTAGGCAATCCTTTTAATACACTGCTCGAGGAAGGCCTTATGAAAGAGAGGAACGAGATAATGGAAAAAAATTCTTAGATATTTCGATGACTACCGATGACGACCGAGGAATCTTTGATAAGAAACCATTTTGGAAGTGTGACACCCTTCGAGGTATAAGTCAATTTTGATATCCACTTATTTAAAGGCCATATAGATGAAGATGCTCTAGAAAAATGGTTGAATCTACTTTGATGTTCTAGTAGATTCAACCTTTGTGGTCCTTAAATCCCTTCCCCATGTGAGATATTAGAGGGAAGGTTACTAGGAGAGGTATATCATAGATGAATCTATGCAATTCAGGAGAGAACCCACTTGGGTGGCCTTTGTAGATTCCCTCAAGAATGAGTTCTACCTTGTTAGAGACTATGATGAATAGTACATGAGATGGATGACTTTGTGTTAGAAAAGACACCAAATAGTGCTAGAGTACACTCACATATTTCATACTTTGTTATCAAATATGGGTATTAAAGACTCTAAGAGGAACCTGGTTTTGAAGTACCGTAGTGGTCTATAGAGGTACATTCAAATAGAGATGGATTTCCTGCACATCTCGTCACTAAGATTTGCTTATCGATATGCAGTCAAAACTTAGCAGGGATTCAAGCAATGGAGTAAGAGAGAGTTCAGGTTTGAAAATATTCCACAACAAAAGCATGGAAAAGGAAACCCTAACTCACAGAACAAAGGAGAAAGAACAAAGATTCAATATCAAGAAAATCAATCTAAGCAACCAGATAAGAATCATGATAGGAATTCTAAGGAAGACACCAATAAGTAGCGTGATTTCCACAAAATACATTGGCACAACACTGATGAATGTCTCTCGAAACAATCATTAGTGGATGATCTCAAAGAAAAAGAATTAGAACCTGACTCAAACTCTAATTCATAGCACAATAAAGGGAAATATATCATCAATGCAGAGCTCGCTGCTACCTTCACGGCTAAACCAATATAACCAGAAGAACTAAAGGATCATGAGGAGGGGGAGTGCCTCTTCTATTCCTAGATGTAGGTAAAAGGGACCTCAATGTATTTCGTTGTTGAAAGTGGGACTCCAAAGAACCTAATATCATATGAGGTTGTCAAGAGATTGAAGCTACTAATAATGCCACACCCCCAACCACACTCCATTTGATGGTTGAGTCAAGGATGAGACATCCACATCAGCCAGTAGTGTCACATGTCCTATGGCATTAATCCCTTCAAGGATGAGGTAATGTGTGATGTTTCCCTACTTTAATTCTATGATAATATTTTTGGACAATCATATATGTGGACAAGTCACACTATCTATGAGTGTCTCCCTTGCAGTGTCATTGTTACTCTGGGAGGTCAGCTCTAGAGGGTACCAAAGGTAGCTCTAACTATTGCTAGTCCATTAATCTCATCAAAAGAGTGTTTCAAAGTAATCTCTTAGACCACAAATTTTTCCATCATCATGATCCAGTCATAAGGTCAATAGAAGGTCACTACGACCACTTTATCCTCGACCCAAGACCTTTCTATCTAGTAGAAGTAGGCTGAGAAGATTGTAGAGGAGAACAAAGATATTTTGTCTTCACCTATGAGGGTTCCTCTACACTACGATGTCTCCCATTCCATTTAGTGTATCTAGAGAGGTAGTGGGGGGGTGGAGGGCCCATAGTGATAATAGTGGAGGCCATTCAATGTAAGGTGGACTGGGTCCACTTTATTATTAAATAAGGCCCACAATGGTAGTTAGATATATTAATATGAACTTAATAAGTGTAAGAGGACTTACTAGAAGGTTCCTCCTCTAGAACATTCTTAGGTGGTTGGTAGCACTATATAAATGGGTTCAAGTAATGTAATGGGATGAAGTGTAGCTAGAGAGGTAATGGGGTGGGGGGGATAGTGATAATAGTGGAGGCCATTCAGTGTAAGATGGAATAGGTCCACTATATTGTTAAATAAGGCCCACTATGGTAGTTAGATATATAAATGTGGACTTAAAAAATGTACGAGGAATTACTCAAAGTAGAGATACTTCTAGTAAGTCCCCTTACATTTATTAAGTCCACATTAATATATATAGCTACCACAGTGGGACTTATTTAATAATATAGTGGACCTTGTCCACCTTACATTGAATGGACTCCACTATTATCACTATGGGCCCTCCGCGGCCCACCCGGCTGCCTCCCCCACTACCACACTAGATACATTACATCGGATATGAAAAACAAGTATTGTATTTGGATTGGTATCGCCTTAGGAGGTTTCCCCCTTGAAGAGGCAAGTGAACAGAAGAGGATCCCTTCCATAATAGCTTCCATTGTATGGTGTTTCCCTAACTCAAGGTTTTTCAAATTAATAAAGTGATCATAGTTTATCTATATTGTCTATGAATATTTGTGGTGTTTCTTTATTCCAATATTTGGTAATTAACAATTGGTATCTAAGCACTTTCTTTGGCCACAAAAAAGTGGCAACTGTTTTTTATTTTGCAGATTTTTTGAAGAAGAAAAAAAGGGTTGTGACACTCCAAAAGATTCATGTAGTTTTTGATGAAAAAGTTGTAGAAAATGGTTGTATATGTGAGTTCCTATAAGAAAAACAACCAATTTAAAAAAACAATCACCCATAACAGAGTTTAGAAATTAAAGTTATCAACATTTTAAAAATCTGTTATTTTTCAGGTTTTTTCCATGGACCTTCGCATGATTGTTTTGATTTATGTAGCATCTGGGGCCAATTTTTCCAATTTTTTTTATAGATCTATGTTCATCTCACAATTTCACCAAATTTCAAAAAATATTCATCTGAATCAGAGCTCCATATGTAAAGATATCATTGATTTAAAATCAACGATTTTTAGGTTTTTCGTGATGGCCGTGGGACTACAAAGCCCATAACTTTTGATATGGTGCTCAGATTGATACCATATTTGTGCCATCAGATAATGAATTTTAAGAGTTTTCATTTGGTATATTATATTTTTTGTTTCTAATGTATATTCAACTCTTTAGCAAACTTCAATGAAAGTTGGTAGACTTCCAGGAAAACATCAAGACAATATTTCACTAGGAGAAGCAAAAAAGGTCTATTCTCAAGGTCATCGATGATGAATACACTAAACAAAAATATACTTGGTATGATTATGAGGATGCGTGTGATGATTAGTGTATGAATAGCTATCATTTATTGGATGACAACCACTTTTATATTTTATATGATGCCTCTACTCCACCTTATGTAGAGAACATCAACGTGACAACTTAAGAGCTAGTTATGACTACCTATGTCATAATGTGACAAATTAGGAGTTATTTATGACTACTTATCTCATAAAGTGACAAATTAGGATCTAGTTCCATCATCTCTCGAGGGAACTTAATGAAATAGCAACCATTTCTTCCTAAGGAGGAGGATTGATCTAGGTGGATCTCAATGGACATCCACCTTCTCCACTGAATCGATGTTTATGAGCATGTGGTTTTGATAAAACATGATATTCATCCTTTTGATGGAGAATATAATGTAATTCCATATCCATTTGTAATTCAATGTAATTCATATATCGTTAATGCACCATATCAAATTAGAAATCTGTAGTTAAGCGCACTTGGTCTAGAGTAGTACTGGGATGGGTGACCTCCTAAGAAGTCCTAGTGTCTTACATGCCTATGGAATTTGTAAACTTAGAACAATTTATCCCACATGCATCATGTGAATTATTCTCCTCTCACTCTCTCATATATAATTGAGGTGAAGGAGGTCCTTAATCATGCAATGGAGTGTGATGTAAAATTTGTTGCAAATGAAGCGTAGTCAACATTCCTCTCTCTTCATAGATAAGCTACCCCATTCTAGCCAATTTGTTTTCTATAGTGTTCTGCTATTTTATTCATTAATAGAAGTTGGGTTTCACTGTATTTCTGTGTTTATGCTATATTTTCCTTTGTATCTCATTTCGTTCTTAGAATAATATGGATCACATCTATATCTTAATGCATAGTTACGGTAAATTTTTTAGTGAACATGCATAGTCTAGTTGTAGTAAGCACAAGCTGGCCAAGCCACTACGACCGAGGTAAAAAAATAAAACATGGCCTCAGGTGCCAAAAAAAAGTTGCACAAACCCAATTTTGGAAAGAAAAAATTGGGTAGGACTAAAGTTCTATGATAAAAGGTGTTTGACCTCCCAACCATCCACGAAAGAAAAGACTTAACACATATCCTACATTTCAAATTAATCTAATGATAATGATGATGATAAGGTTATTAATGTCCACTAAGACCAACTATGGCATATTACACCTTAAGAAAGGTAAGAAGTTATTTTTTTTTCTTTAGAATTTTATTTATGTGCTTGAATAGATTTAAGAGAAGAATTTCTAAATCACCATCGTTTTAATGAGTTAGAAGGTTAAGAAGCTCGGTATTGTAACAAATATTTTGAAATTGTAATCTAATGTGGGTGTATGTAGGATATTCTAAGAGAGATTGTTTTTCATATTCAACCCTCTTAGTGTGTCTAAGATGAAAAATTACTTCGACCCATGATGTTTTAGGAATTGTCCAATGCCCAATTTCACTATGGAGCTCATGTCAAGAGTTTGTTCTTGTTTTAACAATTTTGACTTTCTTCTTTATGTTAGTTAAAATAGACATATACTATCGGTTTTCGATATTATGGTTGATCACCTTCTTATCATGTCTTAATTTCCTCTTATGTTCTAAATCTTCATCACACCATAATTTCTTCTAGAATTTAGATGCAATATTGGTTTTAATATTATCATTGTTTTGCATAGTGGCCTCCTCCTTCATACCTCAATGATTTATCCATGCCTTAACATCTTTATGACAACCCCACCTAAGGTACAATCGGTTTTCACTAGAGTTTGAAGCAATCTTAAGAATCCTCTTGGTTTTTATTTTATTTATCTTGTTCTTGTACATTATGTACCTAGTCATAGTACATTATTAAGAAGACTTATATATATATATATATATATATATATATATATATATATATATATATATATATATACTTTAATTGTAAAATAGTCTATATTTACTACCATTTTTTAAAGATGTTAACCTAGAACTTCACAACCTTAATAAAAAAATATTTAAATATATTAAAAAATAATAGTAACATAATAATTTACCTAAAATAATTTTTTTATAATAATAAAATAGTGATTAATGTATGATTGTAAT
>ML822381.1:72261-91352 GCA_009831015.1 Picea engelmannii
GCCCAGTTTCACTATGGAGATCGTGAGAATTTGTTCTTATCTTAGCAATGCTTATTTTTTTCTTTACACTCATCAAAACAGATAGATAATTTTGATATTCTAGATTAGGGTTTATTACATCCTTATAATACCTTAACTTTATTTTTTCCTCTAAATCTTTATCACACCATATTTTCTCCTTAAATTTTGATTTAATGATATTTTTAATTTAGTATCTTTATTCTGCAAAATGGTGTCTTCCATGATTCCCCAATAGTTTATCCAAGACTAGGCATATTTATACCATCCTCGCTTTAGTCGATGGTAGTTACAACTCGATTTTGAAGCAATTTTAGGAAGCCTATTATTTTCCATATTGTTTAACTTGTTCTTATACATTAGGTATCTAGTCATAGTCATGTTGTCAATGAGGGAGAGGCTTGTTTTAATATTCCAGATATAAAAAAGTATGTAGAACATGAATAAATAGATAGAAATAGAAGATGAACAACAATATAACCAGAACAACACCACAATAATACCAAAATGATACCAGAATAATACCAGAAAGGGCACTTTGATTACTGAGAGCAATTTTCGCGTGGCTCTTCGAGGGAGAAACCTCCAGCAGAGTAGATCTCTATTACAATAATATCCAGGACAAAAGTTCTCATACCCTCGAATCCTATTTATACTAAATATGTCTATCAAAAGAACCATCTAGAGGAAGATCCTTCTAGAAGCGGAAGCATCTATTAGGTCTTCTTACATTGGACTTATTCTTCCTTATTTCTAGGCCTTATTAGTATTGACCTTTATTACATGGAAATATATTATTCTACCTACATGAGGGGTTAGGTCCCTAGCATGTCTTCCCCCTTAAAAAAATCCTTGTCCTCAAGGCTTGAGATGGGGAAATTGTTGCAAAATTGTAGTTGGTTCCCAAGTGGCATCTGTTGGAGTTGTATCTTTCCACTGGAATAACACTTCCTTGATGGTTTTCTAATGCAGATGACGCTCACACTTGTCCAAAACTTCTTTAACCTGTAGTGAAATGGAGCCTTCTTCATCCAACTTGGGAAGGTTGGTTTGAGTTTGGCACTTAGTTCCAATCACCTTCTTTAAGAAGGAAACATGAAAATTAACATGGAGCTTAGAATGAATGGGCAAAGCTAACTGATAGGCCACCTGTTCCACATGCTTGAGAATGGTATGAGGACCATAAAATTTAGGTGCCAGTTTCTGATAATGGTCATCCTTGAGGGAATTTTTCTTGTAGGGTTGCAGTCAAAGAAACACCTGATCTCCTTCTGCAAATTGACATTCAGAGAAACCTTGATATGCTTGTTTCTTCACGTGATTCTGGTCCATGATGAAATTCTCTTTGAGGGTACAAAGAATAACCTCTCGAACTGTAAGCATTTGGTCAACTGTCTGGACCTTCGAGACACCTAGAAAATATGAGGGAACCAAAGGTGGTTTTTTTCCATATACCACTTCAAAAGGAGTCATGCGGGTAGCTATATGGTACGAAGTGTTGTACCACCATTCATCTAGTGGTAACCATTGAGCCCACTGATTTTTCCTTTCTGATGAAAAACACCTTAAATATGTTTCTAAACACTTGTTGACAATTTCACTTTGACCATCAGTCAGGGGATGATAAGTTGCACTGAGATGCAAGTGAGTGCTTTGTAGCTTGAACAGTTCTTGCCAAAAATTGCTGGTGAAAGTTGGGTCGCGACCAAAGACAATAGAATGTGGCATGCCATGAAGCTTGAAGACCTGATCCATGAAAAGTTGAGCGACAATGGATGTTGTAAATGGGTGTTGAAGAGCACAAAAATGATCATACTTGGAAAGACGATCAACTACCACCATGATGGATGATTTATTACCCGATTTAGGTAAGCCTACAATAAAATCCATAGATATATCCCACCAAATAGTAGGTGGAATCGAAAGAAGTTGTAGTGTGTCAGGAGATTTGACTGTTTCTCTCTTGTTGCATTGACACACATCACATTCAGCCACAAAATTATGAATGTCTTGTTTCATACCATCCCAGAAAAAAGAACGTTTGACCTTATCATAGGTTTTGGTAAACCCGAAGTCTCCAGTTGTGGGTGTAGCATGAATCTCACAAAGTACCATGGATTTAAGTTTTGACTGCTTACTTAAATACAAATGGACTTTGTATCAAAGATAATCATTGAGCCAAGAGTACCCTAGGGAAACTGGAGAATTAGATTGCATTTGTTGTATCATATGCGAACTTTTGGGATTGTGTATCCATTCATAGTGAATAGCTTGGAGACAACCTAGCACAAAGAAGGAGAGAGAGAAAAGGGACCTTTCATCTTCATATTTTCTTGAAAGTGCATAAACAACCACATTGTCTTTTTCTTTCTTATAAATGATCTCATAATCATATCCAAAGAGCTTAGTCACCCATTTTTGTTTGATGATCTTTCTTAATTTGGAAACGGGGCCCCAATAGATAAGGGCACCAAAGATCCACGGCATGCATAATAGCCAACATTTCCTTTTCATAGATTTATTTTCCTAAATTGTGCTTGAATAGTTGTTTGTTGGTAAAGGCTAAAGATCAACCCTCTTGCATAAGGAAAATCCCAATTCCTTTCCCGAAAGCATCACATTCTAGGAAAAAGTTCTTTGTGAAATCAGGAAGGGCCAGGACTGGAGTGGTGCACATGTCCATATTAAAGGTTTGAAAAGCCTAAGCAGCTATTGGATTCCAAGTGAAATAATTATTTATAAGGAGTGCAGTGAGAGGTGCCACAATATTTCCATAATTGTTAACAAACTTGCGATAATAACTTGTTAAACCCAGAAATCCACACAAGTTCTTGAGATTCTTTGGGTGAGGCCAATATTACATAACTTCAATCTTTTTAGGATCCACCCTGACGTTGACCTTGCCAACAAGATGACCCAAGTACTTGAATTCCAAGGCACCAAAAGAAAATTTAGATTGTTTGAGGAAAAGTTTGTGTTGAGAGAGTAGATGAAGAAATCGATACACATGAGCAATATGGGATGTCTAGGTTTTACTATAGATGAGGATATCATCAAAGAAAACTAAGAAAAAATGACAGAGAAAAGGAAGAAATACATGATTGATGAGGCTTTGGAAAGTGGAGGGAGCATTACACAAGAAAAAGGGCATGGCCAAAAAATCATAGTGGCCCTCATGAGTTCTAAATACAGTCTTAGGAATTTCTACCTCTTTCATAGGGTTCTGGTGGTAGCCAGAATGAAGATCAAGTTTAGTAAATAATTGGGCGCCACTCAATAGATCCAAGAGGTCATCAATGACAAGAATGGGATTTTTTTTTTAATGGTGAGTTTGTTGAGGGTGCGGAAGTCGGGACACATATTCCAAGAACCTTATTTATTAAGGACCATGACCATAGGTGAAGAGTAGGGGCTCCTATTAGGGAGGATAATACTTGCGTTGAGCAGGTCTTGAACAATTTTCTCAATTTCATTTTTTTGGGAAAAGGAGTGACGATAGGGATGGATATTGGGAGGAAGGATTCCTGGGATAGGGGGAATGGAATAATCATGAACACCATGGGAAGGAGGAAGTCCCTGGAGAGTGGAAAAAAACACTTGATGTTTAGAGAGGATGGATTAGAGGTCCTCTAGCACAATGGGTGTCTCAGTTGCTTTTATGGCATCGAGTTGGGCAATAATGCTAGAATGACCTTTTTTGAGCAGTTTTTCCATCCGATGGGAACTAATGATCTCTGGGAAATCGACGATGATACCTTGGAACTTATATTGTTGACCCTCTTGGTCAAATTGAAAGGTTAATTCCTTAAAATCCATGAGATTGGGACCCAAGTCCTTAGCCATTCTACACCCAACACAATGTCACAACTGCCCATGTTGATAGCAAACATATGAGATTTCAGGGGGTATTCACCAATTTGGAGACACACATTTTCACAACGCCTCCACATTTCATGGGCCCACCATTGGAAATCATGATTTGAAAATTATTGAATGCCCAGATATAACAATTAGTTTCTTGGGAAATGTGGCGATGAATAAAATTATGGGTGCTTTCACTATCAATAAGAATGATGACCTTCCTATGCTTGATGTAACCAATTAGCTTGAGGGTTTGGGGAGAAAAGAAGCCAGTGAGAGAATTTAGGGAAATGACTGGTTCTACCTCGAGGGGGTCTAAGGGAGGGGTTATGTCAGTGGGTTCAGGTGATACTGACACAAGGGGAGACTCAACATCCTCTTTCAAAACATCCTCCGAGATGGCCATAAAAAGATTTTGTTCCTTAAACTTGTGTCCCAGAAAAGATTTTTCATCACAATTATAACAAAGGCCTTTGAGTTGGCATTCATCCATTTCGGCCCTGGTCAATTTCTGGATATTTGGTGGAGTATAAGGAGGAGTGGAAGTTCTTAGTTTAGTGAAAGGAATAAAGGATGTTTTCGGTTTTGAGAAGAGACAACCTGTTGTGCTTCCTTAGCTCTTTTAGTAGCATCCACCCAACTCTGATGCCGATCCATGAGGACATGAGCATGAATCTCATCCTTGAGGCCACTGATAAGACATTCCCCCAAAAAATCATCAGACATTCCCTCTTTATGAAAATCCAGTAGCTCAAAAGAAGTTATAAAGTCTTTCACTATGCCAGATTGTTTCAACTCTGTCAAATGGCCTAAATGGTTGGTGTCAGTGTCAAAGCATTCATAAATCTCTTCCACAAAGTGTGTCCAAGACACATACCCTTGGCAGGAATTTTTCCTCCATTGCCACCATTGCCAACATTCTTAATCTAGATGGAGAACACCATAGCAAAGTTTGGCCAACTCATATGTAATGCCATACAAAGAGAAATAATGTTCCATTTGAGTTACTTAGCTAGTGGGATCCGATCCAAGAAATTTTGTCACATCCACACATGGAAGGCATAGGTCAGTCTTAAAATGATGGGGATGGAAATTATTGGAATGAGAGGAAGTTTCACCTTCGGTATGCAAAGGTGGGTCAAATAAGGGAATATTTGCAGGGATATGCAGCTCGGCGCAAATCATTGTAGTGGTAGATTCAGGATGGGTAGTAATGTCTTGTTTGAGGTCTTGTTTGAGTTTCGTGATTGAGGCGACGATGGAGGAATGCACCTTTTGATTGATGGTGGAAATATTGGAATTGAGTTGTCTCACTTCTTAATGGGTTTCTATGAAATTAGAGTGCAAGGTAGTGAAGCGAGCTTCCAAGTCTTGGCTATGGGTATGGGCCATGATGAGGAGGGAACACGAAAAGGGGTGGGTGGGACCACATAGAAAATGGGTTATGGGTGAAGTGTATTAAAATGATCAGGGCGGCGAGTTGAATCCAATGGGGTAAAGCCAAAATAAGGGTGTTGGAAGGGGGTCAGGTCTACAAAAAAAAAATGTTGAAAAATGATAGGTATGATTGCGATAAGGGAGAAGAGAGGAATACAACGAAATAGGTCTCAAATAATGGTGCCAATAGGATCCAATTTTTTTTTTATTTTTTACTCCTTTGGAGTTATACTCCGATCTGAAGAATAATGTAGTGATGAAATGCCCAAATGCTTAACATGAAGAAATGTGTAGTAATTTCACAACTTGAATGCAAGAGACACATTTACACCGCAATAGATCTTGTATGTTCTGTTTTTGTTTCTGTCCCAAGGGTTAAGTATTTAAGGGTTCTATAGACAAGGGTTTTCCCTGGGCTATATCTCTCTGATATACATACGGGGTACAACAGTAGTACTCGGCCCAATATCTTAGGGAACAAACTAAGGAGGATAGATCGTTCCCTTAGCCGTACTACCCAACTACCCAGGTACTAGAGAGTATCTTCCCGAGTGTTTTTCTCAGTGGAACTATAGCAGTCAGGCGATCGATCACTTTATCTATGGAGGGCTTCAAGAGATCTAGGTCGATCCATATATAGGTGTTGTCTGATGTGATACCACTCGAAGGGGTACCAACAGGGGTTACAATGGTGGCCAACAGATGTGCACTTAAGTACCACTTGTATTTCCTATGTGTATGAATCCCCGACCACGGGTTTATGCACATAATTATAGATCTTTGTATCTTAAATATGTCGGAATACGTCTCTACCCTGAAAAAAAATTAACCCACATTTTTTTGTCGAGGAAGGTGCTCTGATACCACTTGTAATATTCCATATATAAAAAAGTATGCAGAACATAAATAAATAGCTAGAAATGGCAGATAAACAACAATATAACCAGAACAACACTGCAATAATACCAAAATGATACCATAATAATACCAGAAATAACACTTTGATTACTGAGAGAAATGTTCACTTGCCTCTTCGAGGGGGAAACTTCTAGTAGAGCAGAGCTCTATTACAATAATATCCAAGAAAAAAGTTCTCATACCCTCGACTCCTAATTATACTAAATATGTCTATCAAAAGAACCATCTAGAGGAAGATCCTTCTAGAAGAGGAAGCTTCTATTAGGTCCTCTTACATTGGACTTATTCTTCCTTATTGCTAGGCCTTATTAATATTGACCTTTATTACATGGAAATATATTATTCTACTTATGTGAGGGGTTAGGTCCCTAACACTTGTTTCTAAGAGGAGGATGGGATAGGGTGTATTTCCTTTAATTTTGAGATTATAGGTTATAAAATTCTTTTGTATTTTCTCTATCTTTCTCCAGGATTCACGAGAGATACTACAGCCCTAGACTTCACATCCATAAAGAATAACAGGTGTAATGAGAGTCTCAAAGAGGTTTTTCTTCTTATCCCAAATCCAAAGATCAATTGAATTACAATTGTTTTCAAGCCCATAATGAGTTTTCCATCCCCCAACATTCCTTTTCTCAATGCTATAATTCTAGTTGAGTTTGTGGTGAATATAAATTCCAAGATCTTTGTATGAAGTCATTTCCTCCAAGTTTTTACTGCCATACATGAAGGTATCATAAGTCATTTTATTGGATTTAATAATCACGACCTTAGTCTTATCAATATTAATAGTCATACCCATATTGGAGAAAAAATCCTTGAGGATTCTTAGTTGGTTTTCAAGATCACGAGGAATACTTTCCATAAGAACGATATCATCAACATAAAGAAGAAGATTCATGATTATACCAATGAGCGTAGGGCTGACACAACCTTCTTTTTTCAAACAATCTTCTAACTTGCCAATGTATATGCCAAAAAGGGTAGGGGACAAGGGACAACATTGTTTGACTCCAATATTGTAGTTAATCTCTTTCGACCAGCCCTAATTGTTTTCAAGATTAACAATAACTTTCTCATATATCCTTATTGCAACAACCCTCAACTCAAGAGACACTTTTATCTCTTCCAACCTATTCTAAAGGTTTTTCCTTGGAACCATGTAAAAAGATTTTCTAAATTCAACAAAACAACAAAAACTATTAGTTTTAGTATTGTGGAACTCCTCTGCAATGATCCTATAGGTAACAATATGGTCTATAGTTGAATGATATTTCCTAAAACCTACCTAGCCTTTAGCTCTTTTATAGTGAATTTCTAGCCAAAAGCTAACCTTCTTTTCTAAAATAATTCCATAAATCTTGGCTAAAATCAGGCTAATCATAATGGTCATATAATTAGAGGGAATGTTTCTATCCCCATTTTTAAATATAGGAACAATGAGGCTTTGCATCCACGGTTTAGGGAATCCCTGCTTAACTTCTAAATTGAAGAGCTTGTGTATGTGAGGGATAAGGATAGGCCCTCCAACTTTAAAAATTTCAGTTTGGTAGCCTTAAATGTACTTAGCTTTCCCATTTGCAAGTCGCTTAACCCCGAACTCTATGTCATCTAAAGAAAAAATTGCATCCTCTATAGGGACAATAGGAATGGAACAAGTAGATTCATATTAACTCTTATCTATAATTTGCCAAGGATGAAGCCTTTTGAGATGAAAATTTTTTTAAATTGAAGAAATTTAAGTGTGTATATATATATATATATATATATATATATATATATATATAGAGAGAGAGAGAGAGAGAGAGAGAGAGAGAGAGAGAGAGAGAGAGAGAGAACTAACTTAGATTCATCTTAACTCCAGATATATCCAACATTTGGAAGAAATTGTTGGTGATATCCCTTTGGAATCCCATATGCGTAGATGCTTCATGGTTTCATGTCATGGTTCCATAGCAAGCTCAAGAGGGGGTCACAACCCCAAATATCCACACCATCTAGTATCCAAAAGTTTTATTTGTGTTGACCATTTGGGAATCCTGGATGCCTGGATTCTCGGATGCATCAAGGTTCTTAGTCAAGGTTCTACGTCTAGATATAGATATGTATTTAGAAGGGTCAGTTGGGATCATTCAAATCCCAAATTCTGTTTTTTTTTAAGGTTTTAGGATAGGGTTACAGGAACCCAGTTATCCAAATATCCAAGTATTCAGTCACCCAAAAGTTTTCAAGTGTTGATTTATGGGGAAATATGGATTCCCAAATTTCCAAATTTTGTTTGATTCCATCTCAGATGATTCATATTATGTTCAAAAAGAAATGAACGCATAGAAATTGTAAATTTGTTGAACCTGCACATAATAGATCTAGCTAAACAATAATACACACATTTGTAGAGAGAATTGGAGAAAGAAGAAGAAGGAGAGAAAGAATGGAAGAATTCTCATTAACTGTTGTGAATAATGAATAATTTACACATGATATACTATGCATAACTCAATGAGTTCGACTTGAGGTGAAACATTGTGCCATAGTTGTGGTCTAAAGTGATTCATACATACACCAATAGTTACGGGAGTGAACTGCCACCTATTCTAGTCTCTCAGGCAATTACGGGAGTGAACTGCCACCTAGTTGAGTTAACAGGTCAACTAGTCTTCAGTTAACTAACTGAACATAGAGTAGTGAGGAGTTAACTAAGAAAAGATGCCTGGAAGGAAATGGATCAGTGGCAGTGAGTGAAATAGGAGGCTCCTCGAAATTAGATTGAGTCCTCCTAGTATCAGCTAGATCACCAACGAGATCCCCTGCATCCTGAAGAGTATTATGTTCCCACTTGGGCCTCTACTATGGCTCTGCAACTGCATCTGGATGCTATGACTCTGCATCTAACTATAATGACTCTGAATCTGAATCATATGAGTCCTCTAAATCAAAACTCTCCTCTGAAGAAGGGTCGGCATGTGCATGCTCATCATCTCAGACAGGTGGAAGAGTGAAGGTGTCTGCATGTAGCTGCTGAGGTACATGCGAGACACTTTCCTCGAATTGGACACTACGCTCAATGATGATCCGGTCTAAGGAAATATCAATAAGCCGATATCCCTTCACATCATCGGGGTATCCTACAAAAATCCACTTAGTGCTCTATGGATCAAGTGCCTTCCTCTTTTAAGAGAGAATTAGGGCCCATGCACATGAACCAAAAATGCGAAAGTGGGCCACTTCTGGTTTGAGGCTGCTCCAAGCCTTGTAGGGGGTCTTATCCTTGACAAATATATGAAGAGATATGTTTTGGATGTATGTTGCACAATTAAGTACTTCGGCCCATAGTCTCTGTGGTAATGACTTTTCATGTAGCATGCAAGATGCCATCTCCTTTAGAGATCTGTTTTTCCGCTCAGCAACTCCGTTTTGCTGCAAAGTATAGGGAACTGTTTGCTACAGCTCAATCCTGACCTCATGGAAAATATTGTGGATCTCATGATTCATATACTCTCCTCCGTTATCAGTTCAAAGGAATTTGATATTCTTTCTGGAATGTGTCTCAACCAAAGCTTTGAAATCTTTGACATGTTGAAAGACCTTATATTTTTCCCTGAGAAAGTAGATCCATGTAAAATGTGAGAAATCGTCAACAAAAATGAGAACAAACCACGCTTTGTTGATCGATGGATGCGGAAAAGGACCCATGAGGTCACTGTGGATCGGATCTAAAGGTGAGGAATATCACTGAGACTTTCCCTTGTCGAATTTCTCTTTAGGGTGTTTTCTAAGAACACATCCCTCACATACTCCCTTGGAGAAATGGATGTCTAGTAGACCATCAACTAATATTTGCTTGCTAAGTTGTTGCATGTATCTGAAATTCAAATGTCCAAATCTTTCGTGCCATATCCTACTACTTTCATCATCATGAGTAAGTAGTAAAGAAGAATCAAGTTCAATGAATTCAGAAAATGTATACAAGCTAGATTGATGACTTACCTCACCGGTAGCAACCCTGGAGTTGGTTTGCATGTCGTAGATGTCCATGAAATTTGGTGTGAATATGAATTTCTTTCCGGTGCCAGAATTTTTCATCTAATACACAAAGAGAATGTTGACAGAAAGATTGGGAACATGCAAGACATTCTCGAAGCTTCCGTTGGTGAGTTCAATCCTTCCTTTGTTAGTGGCTTTGATAGAAGAGTTGTCCCCCATTAGAAAAGGAGGACGTTTGAATGCATCCAAAGAAGAATAGATTGCTTCTGATGCATCCATGTGATGTGATGCTCTTGAATCAATGATCTAAGCATCGAGAGAGGAGTTGATTGCAACCAAGGCATGGCTAGAATTTCCTTTCTTGGAATTCAGATCTTTTGGCTTCTTCTTCCTGGCACCCTCGAGGATGCGATCTACAAGGTTGTTTTGCTGAATTATTTGAGACATCGGATCTATTTGTTTTTTAATGCATGCAGAATTTGAATGGAATCCCTTGTGATAGTATGTGCATTTCTCTCCTTTTCTTCCCTTTTCTCCTTTGGTTCTGGAGGCATCGGTGAAAGGTTTTGTGTACCCTTCTTTCTTCGAATGTGAATGAGATTTCCTCTTATCTTTATATCTATATTTTTGATATTTTTGGCTGCCATCTTTCATAGTGAGTGCATGTGCCTTTGGACCTTTGATTTGTCCCATGTTGATGAGCTTGGTTTGCTCTTGTGTCAGGGACTCGATAAAGTCCTCAAGAGAAGGCATCTTCCAGGTGGATCCAGAGGCGAATCTGACAGTATGGAATGTAGATACGAATACATATAATTAAGGACCAAGATTGGAGAGAATGGTGAGAACCATTTGTTTCTCCTCTGTCGATTTATCAACCCCGCAAGCTTTGAGTTGTGACACTAAATCCTTGAATTTTGTAAAGAAATCTTAGATATTGTCAAAGATTTTGGAACCAATCTGTGTAGATTGACCTCCAGCATGTGTCCTCTCATCTCATCCTATTTTCCAAATATCCCTTCCAATATTTTCTAGGCTTCATTGGGAGTCTTACAGGAAGATATGTGAAAAAGGAGACCAGGCGAGATAAGACTGCAAATTGTTCCAAGTGCCTCATCCATGTGATTTAAGTACTTGGATTTTTCTATCGATGATGTCGGTTTTATATTTTTATTCATGGTTATCCTATACAACCCTCTGGATCGGATATGTATGGCTATTTTCTCCTTCCATGCAAAATAGTTGTAAGGTGTAAGAATGAATTCTTTTTGGAATTCCATCTTTCCATTCCCTTCAATCTTTTGTACCTGCAAAACATTTTGGTATAGATTTTGTTTAGCAGCCCCTCAGCTCTGATACCATGTAAATGTGTTGAACCTGCACATAATAGATCTATATAAACAATAATACACACATTTTCAGAGAGAATTGGAGAAAGAAGAAGGAGAGAAAGAATGGAAGAATTTTCATTAACCGTTGTGAATAATGATTAATTTACACATGATATACTTTATATAACTCAATGAGCTCGACATGAGGTGAACCAATGCACCATAGTGGTGGTATAGAGTGATCTAGACACACACCAACAGTTACAAGAGTGAACTGCCACCTGTTCTAGTATCTCAGGCAGTTATGGGAGTGAACTACCACCTAGTTGAGTTAACTAGTCAACTAGTCTTCAGTTAACTAACTGAACAGAGAGTAGTGAGGAGTTAACTCATGGAATCATGTCTAATGCACCACTCTGGTGATGATACCAAGGCAAGGTATAATTATCATGGCGATGATCCCAATGTTGCATGGTGATGATCCCAATGCAACATCTAAACTCAACTCAACTAGTCAAACTGAAGTGTCAACTGAATGAGAATATTCTCTAGGTGGAATATTCTCCCCTAAAATATAGGAGACTAGATAATGACTAATTATAAATAATAAACAAGGAATAACCTTAGGAAAAATAAATCCTAGGTATGTGTCAAGTAACTCCAACAGAAATTACGATGAAATACTCATGAAACTTGCCAAAAACAGAGAAATACAACAATACTTGATTTCTATTAATGAAAGAATTGTAAAGAGACTGTAAAAATATAGAGTGCAAGAATCGCTAGAATTATGGCAGCATTATCTCTGATAAGATATGTGACAGCTATGCTCATTCACTAGAAGATGATTAGAATGAGGCTCTGAAGGCCTTTTTATGTTAAACATAAATTCCAAAACCCCAGAAATCCAAAAACCTAACCCTAGGAGATGAAACGCCAAAATTCATGTGGGTCCCATTTGGGTAAGTTATTACATTAACTTCATGGGGTCATAACTTTCGCATACGATCTATGTTTTAGGAATGTGATAGCTTGTTGAATAGTATTTTCGATAACTATGCATTTGCCATCAAACTCTAACTCTGTCTATAGTTTGAATGTGGCGAGCCAAAATAACACTGTTTAGGGCCCCAAGACGGCCTTGGAAGTACAACAAGATGTGCTGACATGAAAACATACAAATATGCCATTTGGATTAGGTGGGAGGCCACCAATATCCACCTGGAAGATGTGTAGGGATCTAATAAGCCTCGGAAGTGTAGAACCCACAATTACAAATAAGTGTAGAAGAACACGTTGAACTAAAAACTAGCAAACAAAGCCAATTGGAACTGGTGGGTGGCCACCAATATCTGCCTAGATCATCATAATTCCACCTATTGGCTGGTGTCTTATGCTCATCGACCATTTTCCAAGAGATGCCACATAATGAGTTATGTTTTTAGCCACCTCAATGCCCGAGTCATGCCACACTGGAGGGTACATATGACATGGATCCATGTGGGTATGAGGTGGACTTGGGAGAAAAAATCTCGAGAACTTTAAAAGGCCATAAATTTCAATCTAGAGCATAGATTTTAGAATAATTATAGTCATTGGAAAGATATCGATAAGAAAAACTAACTTATTCTCATAATTGGTTTTAGAGGTACCATCAAGCCTCAAGGGTCATTTAGGGAGATTCTCAGCATCATGCAACAAGCCCTATTTTCACAAGACTTAACCATGTTCCTCATTGTAAGTCGGGTTTCCTTCAACATGACCAAGATCATTGTTGATATTTCTATGGGAGGGAGAAGTGAAAAACAAAATGCACCTACGCCCTTAAGGCATTGACCTTAATAAATCCCCAATGTCAATCTTGACCAGAAAAGGAAGCTATGATAACATAACAATTTTTTCAGGAAAAATTGTTTGAGTCAACTAAAGATAAAATTGAAGAGATGGAAAATAGGGTAAAAAAAAATAAGCATCCTTTGAGTGACAACCAATTTCAAGAAGAGCTTGAGGGGTGGTTCTATGACTATATCTTCCCTCATACCAATGATACAAATTCTTCTAGGGTCACAGGAACTTATTAACTAGTTAATGATTTGATATATCAGGTCATGAAAAAATAGGAGGGATAACATCAAGATATTTTCCACACAATAAGGATATTTGAGGAGAAATTTGAGGAAATCTATAAATACTTTTTAAGAATTGGAATCTCTGTCTCTAAAGTTAATGAGGAAGTTGAGGTTACTACCCACAAGCATAATTCACAAGTTTCATAAGGAGCACAAGAAATTCCAATCACTCGAGAGAGAGACTCGCAACTTTCAAGCTCGAAATTGAAGGAGACAAAGAAAAATAAGGAGCCAAAGGGAGAGACTCTAGAGGACACAACTTTTCCATCTAATTCATAATATCTAGTTTTTTTTGTTTTTTGTTTTTAATGATCAAATGATAATAGCCCAGAATGATTTGTTTTCCTATTTATGAACTAGATGATAAATGAACTCCTAGAAATAGAAAGACTATCTATGATGATGTTAAAATGGTGGAGAACTTGGTTTCCTTAGAGACATGCCCCCCCCATACTCTATTGTAATTTTTTTTGGTACAAAATGTGAAAATACTTATGCGTGTTTTAGTTTAAAAAAAATAGATATCTCAATTATTACATTTAAAATGGTATTCACATAATAAAAGTGAAATTGTTACATTCATTGGAAATTAGAAATAGCTTGTGGCCTAATCTTTAGAACCTTCTACTAGTTTATTTCAAATAATTATACATGTTTGGTTTATTTGTTACATTTCTCAAATAATTTATGTGTGGACATATCTTTTAAATGTGTATATCTAGGTTATAAAGATTTACATTTTAGAATAATTTAAATAATTAAATAATTATAACTATTTAAATAATTTTAATAGTTGAATTATTATTTTTAAGATAAACTTAATATTATAATATAAAATAAATTGATCTTAATAAAAAACTTAATTAACTTGCTTTTGTAGAAAAACTGAAAAAATAATTTTACAATTAAGGTATTAGTTTTATAACCAAAATATTAATTGTATAAAAAGTATTAAGCCATTCAATTTTGTATGGATAGGTTTTTTAGCCACTCTAGTTTAAGTTCTATGGTGAACCAAGCCAGTTCACCAAGTCAATACCCAATGTAGGTAGGACAACAGGTTATAATCCATAAAGGATAATATATTAAATAATAATGTATATAAATGTGAGATGATGAGATACAATAAGAGTGAGGGCCTTATATACTCACGTAGGGGTTCCCTTCCATGAAGAGACGTTACCTTTCATCAGGAAGGTGTCTCTTCATTAATTATTCATTAACTATTATAATGTATTTATATTTATTATTATATATTATGTTCATAACATTGCCTTCCCCTTAAAAATGATTTGTCCTGAAAGCATACTTATGGAAGACTTATCTCTTGCTCTGGCTGGTAATATTGTTTCCTCATTCTTTATTCATGAATTAGTTATCGTTGAGGACTTGAAACAATAGGATATTCTAAGTGCTACGTAGAACCGTCAAATTGTAAGGGAGTATGCCCAACTTAGATCGATCTTCTGTACAATGGGGCTTTTATGGGGTTCTTGTAGACAATTTGATGTATTTTGGCTCCCTTGATAACTTTTACCTTGCACATCATTTGCAATGGAGATAACAAATTTTGACATATTTGTCATTTGTTTCTGTGGATACTTTGATTGGTTGAAGTAACGATTTTTGTGTTTAGGATGTCTATAAGGCATCCTTGCAACCTGATATTTACTTCATGTACTTGTAGCTTCTTCTTGATTAACAATTGGAATTGAGTCTTGTTCATATCCCTGGCTTGTTTCTACTTCGACATGTGAAGACCTCTTTACATAAACTGAATCCTTTTGAGCTATAAGGTTGACTCGGTCAGTATTAATTTCTTTATCCACCATCAAGTTTTTTCCATTTGAATACTTTTGTAGTTCCATAGGTTCATTCATTGTCTCTTTATCTACCAATGATTCTTTATTGATAAGTTGTTATAACTTGTCCTCTACTGTCTTCTTATCACTCTTTATCTTATTAATCTGGGTGATTAAACTTTGATTATGGATTTTTAGGCGACAATTATCTTCATACTTTTCTAATAATTTATTAATGAGATCATGATTAACTTGCTCTAACTTTTGTTCGCTATGCTTCGTATCTTTTGACTCATTGAGTTGTACCAATAAATTTTGGTTATGATCTTTTATGTAAGAAATGTCTTTGTCTTTTTCCTGTAATTTTCCTTCAAGATTTTTTTTTTCTCTCTTCTTGTTTTTTTAGCATTTTCTCCAACCCATCTTGAAATTGTAAATTTTAGTTGAGTTGTTGATAATGAATCAATTCATTTTCTAATTCTTTTATTTTTACTTCCCAATGGGTGTCACCTGGATTTTCTATTAAAATAAAAAGATTTTTACAATATGGACAATGGCGAGCTCCATTCATAAGGCCCATTTCATAATCTTCCTCTTTTGCACAATAGGGACATTTTTCCAAAAATGTATTATTTGTAGATGTCATAGTTCACTTCTTATTTTTCAATAAATGATAAATGTAAAAGGGGCTATGCTCATTAACGATAATGTTTTCCTCTTAGAATATATATAAAAATCTCCTTATACTTTATGGAGTTG
The DNA here is from genome assembly GCA_009831015.1 of Picea engelmannii. Classification (NCBI taxonomy): domain Eukaryota; kingdom Viridiplantae; phylum Streptophyta; class Pinopsida; order Pinales; family Pinaceae; genus Picea; species Picea engelmannii. The sequence goes on from ML822381.1 coordinate 88,498, forward strand.
ACATGTGGCATTAAAATAAAATATTGATTAAAAAAAAATTAAATGTGGATAATAAATAAAATATTTGTATGTCCACTTATTGTAATATCCTCTTTAAAAGTTGAGAGGTAGCCTTTAAAAAATATATTTTAATATCTACCTTAAGTAAAATAATTTTATATCAACATTGACTTTTAAGCAAAATAATTTTTTATAAACTTTATATAGAAAGTAATTAAAAGTAAAAAAAATATTGTTGTCCACATAAATATTTTCTATTTCTCCATATAAAATAAAAAAAATCTTATGATAAATTCTTATGTAACATACACATATAAAAGACTAACCTACATCTATCCTATTTTTTACATAGTGAAAAATTTGATACCTCTCTATCCATGATAAATCTTTAAATACAGTCTTATGTCAATTATCACTGAATTTATTTTATTACTTATTAGAAAAAATATTTTATGGCCACCCTAAAGATAATCCCATGTTAAATTTCTTATTAAATTAATTGATACCTAAGCATTTTACATGAGATAGCCAAAATACAATATTAGCTTTGGTTTTATTTTATTTGATTAATATAGTTTTAATGAGAATGTAAATAAATAAAATAAAATTACCAATGACTTTCAAACAGGGTTGTAAAAATCATAACATAGGTTATTTAAATATAAAAATTTATATTCTAGTATGTATCATGTTTTTCCATCAAGCTAGGGTACGGAGGGACAGGTTAATTCTCTTACAAATAGCTTTCACCCTTAATCTTTCCGATTCAGGTTTGAACCTGAGACCTTATGGGATACTAAACCCTAGACAAATCAATTGGTTTACACCCGCATGGGTTATTCTAACAACTATAAAATGTTTTTTTGATTTACTTGAAACTATTATTTTTTACTGAAAGGCACAGGAAGACATTTACCAGCAAACCAAACCTGGAACTCATACTCTAGCTCAATTCTAGATGGTATATGGAATGGACCGCCATGAATTCATTCAAAATAAAAAGAGAATGCTCCAAAATAGCAGTGTTCTTGGCTTTTCTCTCCCCCGTGACATGGCAGAAGCGAAAGTCATGCAGTAGGTGGCGTATGCGCGGCTCTGATCGCGTCGGTAACGCGAGGACATGAAATTGAGAGAATTATTTTTATATAATATAAACTTATTTATATAGAGTTTTTTATATAATATAAAAATTATCATTATTTTTATATAATATAATCTTATTTATATGGAGTTTATAAACACATGTCTTACCTATTTATTAAATCTACAACTTATTTATGGGCATGGAAGATCAAATGTGATGAATTATCTAGTTGTTCATACCTATTTATTTAAGCTACAACTTAGTTATGCACATCGAGGATCAAATGTGATGAATTATCTAGTAGTTCAGATAGGAGTAGTTCCAATTACGAGGTACACAATCTTAATGCAATTTAGTTTAAGGTTTTGTTTTTAATAATTGTGGAATAAAATTTTGTAAGCATGCATAATTTTTTATATTGTTAACATAATGAATGCACTAACACAATTATTCTATATTTCACTTAATAAATATATGATCATATTTATATTGAAATAATATTCTATATTTTCATTGCAATATTTGATATCATCACAATCCTCCTTATATAATGTTAAATTCTTCAGCATCTACTCTTACTACTACCTAAATTTTACAAAATACTACTACATCTACTATTACTACTATCTAAATTTTACAAAATACTACTATATAGTAGTAAATGCGTTAATAGTAACATGGGTATTCCCAATGTAGTTATTACCTTTTTTAATTATTAGTTTTTTATATTTATTTGGAGAATATATATTTTTTAATTATTAATTTTTTTATATTTATTTGAAGAATAATTTATTTTTGTTTGATGTAATAGTAACTATTCACATATAGCATGCATCTAGTTGTTATTTTTTTAATGTTTTTATTAAAACATATTGTTGTTATTTTTTTAATGTTTTTATTAAAACATATAGTTATGAAATTATTGAAGAAATAAATTCATTTTATTTTATTTTTAATACTATCTTAAAAAATAAATTTATGTAAAACTTATGATCCTCTCAATATTAAAGTCAATTAATAATATGTAAGAAATTTAATTATTAGTTATTATTTTTTTAATGGTTTTATTAAAATATATAGTTATGAAGTTATTGAAGAAATAAATTCATTTCTTTATTTTTTTAACAATATCTTAAAAAATAAATTATGTAAAACTTATTATCCTCTCACTATTAAAGTCAATTAATAATATGTAAGAAATTTAATTACTAGTTATTATTTTTTAATGTTTCTATCAAAACTTATAGCATGCATGTAGTTATTATTTTTTAAATATTTTTATTAAAACATATAGTTATGGAGTTATTGAAAAAATAAATTCATTGCATTATTTTTTTTAATAGTACCTTAAAAAAATAAATTTATGTAAAACTTATTATCCTCTCATTATTAAAGTCAATTATTGGTAGGTAGGTATTTTATAGATGAGTCTATAAAATAATAATAACAATAAATTTATGATTCATTAAAAAAAAGTAATGACCATTTCTCTTTAGATAAGAAATTTATGTTAACTAATTTTAATAGATATAAAACTTATTATCCTCTCACTATTATTAAAGTCAATTATTCGTAGGTAGGTATTTTATAGATGAATCTATAAAATAATAATAACAATAAATTTATGATTTATTAAAAAAAAGTAATGACCATTTTTTTTTATAAGAAATTTGTGTTAATTAATTTTAATAGATATAGTTTAATTATGCATGTCACTTTGACAATGTGACATTATAAAATATTTTTTTAGATTGGAGTAAGTGTTTAATAT
>ML822381.1:91402-105937 GCA_009831015.1 Picea engelmannii
ATGATGATTATTTTTTTTTTAATTTTTTAACTATTCCATTAAAAATACAGTAGTAGTACATTCAAGAGAATTATGATGAACCGAAAGGGAGATGAAAGAGTCATCCAGAAAGAACGAACAAAAGTTCTAAAGACTGAGCTTGCCCTTACTGGAAAACTAACTGAGTAAAACTTAAAAAACTAGCCTGCCCATAGAGGTAAACCATGAATCTTTCCAATACTTAATCATGTCTTAAAAATTGGAACTAAACAAAAGTAAAAAACCTACAAATTGACAAGAGCAAGAAAATTAACCAGATAGACCCAGGAGGGATTTCTTCAACCACTGGGCATCTAGTGAATTTGTTGTCCATAGAGGAGCTAGTGGAGCTAGCGTGCGCTTCCTTGGTGGAAAATCCTGTGATTTTGGTGAAGGAGGAAGGGGAAGGAAAATTGTTGTGTTGGACTTTCTGCATGGGGTGAAATTATGAACTTCACCCACTTGAGCACCCTGCCTTCTTGACTGAGCCTTTGTTGACTGCTTTCCTTTAGGATCCGAAGGGGTTGGACTATTGTGCTAGTCATCCGAGGGTGGTGAATGGACTCTAGGTGAACGTGCAGAATTGGAGGGACTCTGATCAAACATACCCGAAAGACTGAGAAGGGAGAGGGAGAGAATATTTTTGACCGTCTGATAGCTCCTTCGTCGTCTTTGGGTGCATTGAGTAGCTAGATGGAAGCTAGTCATTCTTCCTCTGAGTCATCCAGCAGTTGTCCGATTGAGCTCTGGACCAAACGATCGTATCCATCTCAACTAATCACGACCGACTGAATATGAGGGCCAATCACTCTACCACGACGACCTCCCCTCCCTGGACGGGGGGTAACATGTGTGCATCTCGGCATTCCAGGGACCAGGAGCGGCCTGCGATGAAGCCGATGTGTTAGCCACGACGCCTTGTTGAGTTTGTAAATCCCACTGAAGGACTGAGGGGAGAGCAGGGTTGGGCTGACAGAGTTGGAAAAAATAAACCAGCTAGAGGATCTCTGTGTGTCAGGGAGAATTCCCCCAAGCAGGAGCGCAAGTCCTGGTCTGTACCAAGGGAGTCGACAGTGGAAGGTTCTAAGGTGAAAATGGAGAATGCCTTGGGAAATCAATACCCACACTATCTGTAAAGCTAGACTCGGCGCCATCGTACCTCGTCGCACCTGGAGCTGGGCTGTAACGACAAGGAAAGTGAATTCTCAGGGCCTAGAGCAGTGCATGATATTAATTCGCATGGGGTGAAGGAGGAGCAGGAGTCAGGTGTTCATCGAAGCAAGCACAAGAGGCATCGGGAGTGGAGGCTAGTTGTACCATTCGAGCACCTGCATCCGGGCTATGATGATAACATATTATGGCTTTTTAAAATTAATATTATTTTATCAAATTTTAACAAAGAAAATAAATATTGTATTGTATTACATTGTTTTAAATTAAATAATTAAAATATAAATTTAATGATTATTAATAGAATAAATAAATGTTATATAATATAATTTGATTTAATATTTTCTTTATTTCATTAAGAAATATGAACAAAAATTTATGATATGCAAATTTTATATAATGACTTAAGTATATGATAAAAATAATTTGGAGAAAGTGTCTCCATACAAATATCTTGATATAGATATTTATCACAAGTTCAACTAGAATTATAGCATTGAGAAAGGAATAAAGTGAGGGTGGAAATCTTATTATAGGTTTGAAAACAATTGTAAATCAATGAATATTTGGATATGAGATTTAAAAGAAAAACTCCTCTTTGAGACCATTATTCTATATGGATGTGAGGCTTGGGGATGTCGTATCTAGAAAGGGTCATGGAGAAATATAGAGATGATCTAAAAAAAATTATAACTTACACTCTCAAAATTAAAGGAAATACACCCTATTCTATCCTCCTCATAAAAGAGAATTCCCCCCATTAAGAGCATGACTAGGTACCTAAGGTATAAGAACAAGTTAAAAAACATGGAGGAAAAAATTATTCCTAAAATTGCTTCAAGCTATAGCTAAAACCACCTTAGGATTAGGTACGGATGACATAAAGATGCCTAATCTTGACTAAACCATTGAGGAATAAAGGAATAGATCATATTGCAGAATAAGAATAATATTAAAAATATTAAATTACAACAGAATTTAAGAAGAAATTGTAGCATAATAAAGAGTTAAAGGTAAAAATAAAATTAAGATATTATAAGGAGGTGATCAAGTGTAAAGAAGAAAATAAACATTGCTAAAATAGGAAAAACAATCTCATGAGTTTCATAGTAAAACAAGGAGTTGGTCAATTCCAAAAACACCATCGGATGAAAGAGTTCACATTTATGACACTAAGAGGGTTGAAGATGATTTTTTTTTCCACTTAGATTAGAACTCAATTTCAAAATATTTCTCACACTACCAACCTTATTAACCTTTTTACTCAAGAAAACTATAGTGATCTTGCAACACTTCTCTTAATGATTTTCAAGTATAGAAATAAAATCCTAAAGAATTCTAAGTAATATCTTATATTTTCAAGATGTAATTTGATCTAAATGAATGTTAATCATCATTATCAACAAATGTTGACAAAAATTTAGATCTATTCTAATTGATTTATTATTATCCAATTAAACTTTTTTATAAACATTTTTTTAATTGTCATTTCAATACATTTATAAATCAAATTAGGTTATATTGTAATTTTTTTTTTTAATTCATAAATTAAAAGTGTAATTTACACTTGGCATTGGGCAAAGTGTAATAGAGATGAACCTAGTTATAATATGTTTCTTTAATTTTATCATTTCAATAACTATATTTTCTCTTTGTACAGTTTTGAGTTTTCAAAAATTGTAAAAATAATTTATTATAGATTATTCAAATGTTATGGAACTTAAATTAGAGTGGCTAAAAAAACATACAAAATTAAATGGTTTAATATTTTTTATAAACTTAATATTTTGATTATAAAACTATTTTTTGAATCGTGTTACAAAAGTGAATTGATTAATTTTTTTTATAAAGATTAATTTAATTTATTTTATAATATTAAATTTTTCTTAAAAACAATATTTAAATTATTCTAAAATGTAAATCTTTATAGCTTATATGTACACATTTAAAAGATATGTTCACAAACAAATTATTTGAAAAATTCAACAAATAAACCAATCATGTATAATTATTTGAAATAAGCTAATAGAAGGTTGTGGAGATAAGGCCACAAGCTATTTGTGATTTACAATGAATGTACCAATTTCACTTTTACTATGTGAATACCATTTTAAATGTAATAATTGATATATTTATTCTTTTTAAACTAAAAAACCACATAATTATTTTCACATTATGTATAAAATAAAATTTACAACAAGGTTATTTTGATTTCATCGTGCAGAAATACCACAAAGACAAAAAAATAAAAATAAAAAATAGACATTATGAATTAGATGGAGAAGTTGTGTCCTCCAAAGTCTCTCTTTGGCTCCCTATTTTTCTTTGTCTCCTTCAATTTCGAGCTTGATAGTTGTGAATCTTTATCAAGAGTGATTGGATTTTCTTGTGCTCCTTTTGAAACCTATGAATTGTGCTTGTGGGTAGTAACCTCAACTTCCTTATTAACTTCAGAGACAGATATTCCAATTCTTAAAAAGTTTTTAAAGATTTCCTAAAACTTCTCTTCAAATATCCTTATTATGTGGAAAATATATTGATGTTGTTCCTCATATTTTTTCACGGTCTCAGATATTAAATCTTTAACTAGTTAATAAGTTCCTGTGATCCTAGAAGAATTTGTATCATGGGTACGAGAGAAGATGGAGTCATGGAACCACCCCTCAAGCTCTTCTAAAACTTGTTTTTCACTCAAAGGATGTTTATTTTGTTTTACCCTATCTTCCCTCTCTTCAATTTTATCTTTAGTTGACCTAGAGAATTTTATCTTGCAATCCCCTCTTGAGCTTGCTATGGAATCATGACATGAAACCCAGAAGCATCTAGGCATCTGGGCTTCCAAAGGGATATTGCCAACAATTTCTTCCAAATGTTGGATGTTCCAGATGAAAATATTTGACATGGAAGATGAAGTGGCATCAAACCTAGCATGAGTCATCATAACTTGGTTAGACATTAGGTTGATGTGGCAACTAACCTGGCAGTTTCATACAAATAAGAGGACATGGCATGACATGTGACTGATGACATGGCATGACACATGGAGGTTTTCTTCCCCATGTCCTCCAAGCCTCTGATAGAACTCTGTGTTGGAACCTTCCCATATCCAACAATTCAGGATTCGATATTTCCCAAAATGCAGATTATGTGAAATTTTAGATTTCTGGATATGATGTCATAAATGTCACATGGCCCAATCCTAGAAGTATAATAGTCCATTAAATGCATGACATGGGGACTCAAACACACAGTCCCCACACACAAAGGCTAGCCTTTTGACGTGGAATTGTGCCCTGGATCACTGCCCAACCTGACATCGGAGGATTCAAGATTTCTCATAAATGACTTAATGCAAACTTCTAGATTTCAGGACATCTGGTATTTGAAACTCCAATTACATCCAAAACCTATGCTCAATATATATCGGATGCTTGAGATCAACTACCCCTATGATTTGACAAGTGAGGTTAAAGGGTGCTAGACAAAGGATTCATGCCCAAAAACAAGCCTACCCTCAACCTTCTCCAATTCTTAGTTGACACCTATCAACCCCTCAGGGTATTCGAACCACTACCTACCATGAAACATCTTCCCCGACATGATTGAAACTTGCCCCAATTCCTCTGCTTCATAATTTTGCAAAGAAAAGTAGGTTAGAACCTTGAACGAAATCTTGACCGATCTTGGATCTGGGATTCGAGACTCTCACAAAGGCAATTTATTTATAATGTTGCATGTATGGATTTATGGATCTGGATCTTGGCATAGAGCCTCGAAATATGGTAAGATTGATAACCCATATCCGTCGATCTGCAAATCCAACGACTGTAATTTTAACCTCTTCTTACATGGCGATACGGGTCTCCTTGGCCCAGTCCAACACAATGTTGACACTTGTCCACTTCCAATTGGTGGATCCGATCAACACCCGACCACATATTTCATCATGCCATCATCTGCATCTGCCTTAGACTTCCTCTGATTCATAATATAGCAAAGGGAAAAGGGGTTGGGATGTTACCTTGGAACCTTTCCCATATAATATTCAGTGATCTCGGATTTCACTAGGCATTGGCATATGAAAAGCTTGGATTTATGAATCTAAGACTGAAACATTCAAGCAACTGAGGTAAGGAATCCCTCAAGGAACCCACTCTGTAACTCATGCCAAGACAGGATTACTATATTTCATAGGGGACAAGTACAATATGGAGAAATTTAAAACATATAGGGAGCATAATCCCATGTACCAATTAATTAATTCTTAGAGTTTAGGATATGTGCCAAGGTTTATTTAAAGCATGTTCCCATAAGTTAAATAACTAGGAAATTGAAACACAGAGATTAAACTATGAAAATTACAAATCTTATGAAATCTCCTCATTCATCATACAACACCACACATAATAACCAGTAAATAGGACAAGCATGCAAAGAGAAACATACACACACATTCCTTCTATCTCTCCTGACTTTTATTTAGAATCCTAAACAATTTCATAGATTTCACAGCTAATAAAAGTATTACATGATGAAAAAGAATTAAGCAAAGAAGTGTCAGTGTGCACTTGTTTGTTCGAATAATGTTGACTGAAACAAGTAACTTAGGGTGAACACATTTCCACCCAACCATAGGCTCAGATGCACAAGATATCTGCAATCTGGCCAACCCCATGGCAAGTCGTGATACCACCAGGAAATCCTCTCAGACTCATAGAGAAACTTACAAAACCAAAGGTTAGAAATCCTTGCACCCACCATTCTTAGGGCCTCCACAATGTTTATCATATTTCCTCCCAGCATCCAAATCCCAACCCTATCAACTCAGGTTCGGTTTTTGGTTTCTCAGACAAACCATGGAAACACTATTTCTCTGAAAATCATTCCTATCTACTCCACATGTGGGTTCTCCCATAACTCTCGACAGTCTATTCTCATGCATCGTCAAGTCCTCCTCCACACTCTTTCCTTTTCTACCATTTTTTCTGTCTCATCCCATGTGCGCCTATCATTTCTCCTCTTCAGAAGTTTCTCAAGTCCTCTCCCATATAGTTGGGTGATCCATGATTTTCCATGGACGTACCGATCCATTAATCCCATGCATTTACGTGGGAGGTAATTTCTCAACATCCCAACCATACTTCCATAAATGATTGGCTTCAACTTTAAGCTAGAGGGAAATAATGGTTATTTCCCCCAAAATAATTCAACAAGGTGGCCTGGGGTCCCTAACAACTTTGAATCCCTTCTATGACCCCTCACTAATCCCTCTAGTGGTATCATGACCAGTACTAGTGCTCGATCCTTCAGTTAGTTGTTTGTCTTTTATATTACACAATAATACAATTTACAATGTTTAGATTACTATGCCATGGTAACAATATCTCCACAATGAGATAACATCATTACTAATCATAATTAATTACAATTTAATTAGGGGATAAAAAATTGGGTGTTACAAAAAACATAATGATTATTTCAATATTCTATCAGAGTTATAGGGGGTATTTCTACAAGAGAGATTTTCCAACAAAAACTTTGGAGTGGGTAGAGTCTTTTGAAGAGCCAAATTTGTAAGGGATCATCATAGATAACATGCAAATTTGCAAAGGAGAAATTTTAGATATGTGATTGCATTCTATTGATCATATCGATCTTTTTCCTATTTGAGTCAAACAATTTTTAGTGCATTCTCAAAAAAATAAAAGGGTTTCAAAGTTACATTCAACATTGGAAGCCTTGTCTTCCTTGTTGTTTGTCTTGGTTTCCTTCTCTATCTTTCACAACTATAATTATTTTAAGAAATAGATTTTTATAGCGATTATTTACTTGTATATGGGGCATTTGGTATCCCTTGCAATGAGACCACTCATTACATAGGATCCCAAACCCTATCACTATCAATTTTCTTTTAAAAGAACGCTTTCACAACTATTAGCGGTGTGCACTATACAGGAGTATCACCGCAATGCTCATTTTCTTGTCAATTGTCCTCTTTTAAATTTGTTTATGGGTTCGATCGTGTGAAATAAACATTAATGAGGTATCATTGCTTCAATTAATTTATAGAACACCATGAGAATATAACAATTTGTAAACAAATTGTTTTTGAATTTGTAAGAGCACGATTATCATATGCTGGTATGTATACATATTCTTAACTATTTGATTGTCTGCACCAAAATCTTATTTTTTAACAAACATTTCGTAAATTTTACATCTGATGATTCCTGGATTTTTTTTTTATAGAAGATATACTATACAAGTTCAAGGAAAACAATTCACTGTAGTGAGCGCGATGCTAGCTCATCCCAACAAGAGAACAAGACAAGTTCTTTAAGGTGTATTAAAAATTTAATATATTTGAATTATCTATAGGTTTAAATTAATGATGTGTGTTGGTAAGGCATGTCACGCAAACACCAACGGACAAACGAGGGGGAAACCAATACATGCTAGTGGGGAAATCCAATATCTGTAGGTTTTTCTTTTTTTCGTTTTTGCAACAAAACAATTGAAAATTAATATTTCATGCGATAATTAGATCCGATGTAAATGACAATGAATAAAAGGGTTGATCACAGAGTTTGTGAGTACTTATGTTTTCGGTCTTACATAAAGTTTCATGTTCATTGTGATATTTATATTTAAATAATTAATTTACACTCATTCATGGATGTCTTCTAATAGGTGGTAACATATAAAGAATAGTCAACCAAGTGTAACCAACATAAGATATTTTTAGAGATAACATGTAACCTCGCTTGGAAAAAATGTGTATTATTTATGAAATGCTTCCTATTGGGGTACACTTTTTGATTCATGAAATCATGTATATTCTACTATATATATAAATGTAGATATACTTATTACACTTTATTTCTATGTTTGTAGATAGAACATGAACAATTGGAACATAAAAAACAAGCCAATCAAGAAAACATTAAGTTAAATGACCAAAGTACTATATCACCTAAAAGTGATGAACAAATGAGGCATGCACACAACTCGAGTGATGACAATAGTTCAAGTGATGAATGACAATCAATGTAGTTGAATGTTACTACACATTGTATGTTTTGGAATATTTGTTTGTGAATATCAGGGCTTTTGTTAAATGTACTCAACATATTATTCCAATTTCATGAGGACATATTACCAATAAATGTAACAATTACATATTGGTTGCATTTTGATTATCGTGGACCTTTACGTTGTCCCATTTTATATGATGATGGGTCACTTATTCATATATAATGAAATTGGTTTCTTATTTTATTGCATTGTTTAACATTGTAAAATATTTTGTTGTTAATTAATTAATTAATTAATATATAACCCATTAATGTAATTATTATATCAAAACACAATAAAAAAGATATAAAAATCAATATTATTATAAAAAAAAAATTGATTTCTAGATGATTAATTGAAAATTTGTCAAAAAAAGAAAATATTTAAATATATACATATCAATGCATTGTATTCTTTTGAACTCAGTGAACGATGTTTTTTTATTATTTATATGCATTGGTTCCTATTAATTAAAATAAAGGACTGGTGCTAAAAATTGTAAAAAAGACAATGCTACTTTAAATGACATAAGATACGATTATATTCATTGTTTAAAAATATTATGGTGAAAATTATTATAATAGGCAATATTTCTTTACATATGATATATGCACTGGTGCTTTACATATAATATACACATTGGTGCTTAGTACATTGGATGGCACCGACATCTCACCTCAAATGTTCGATATTTCACTTCCCTCCAGTGCACATTGTACTGTTGTGACATAAAACAAAAAGAATGACCTAGTCCATAATATTTATATGAGCATATGTGGTACATGAAACAAAAAATATGAACCCGTGCATACATAAACATACAAAGAATCGAGGATGCATACAAAAAAGAGGTGTACATGTGCTTACTAATTGTAAAGGCATTGATTCTTTTCAAATTTGTGTAAACACTAGTGTCATTTACATAACAACGCACCAATGTGTTTGAAAAATACAAGCACCAACAAAAATTCCTTCGCTAGAATCTCTTCCCACCCAAAAAAAAATTGGTTACATGGAACATCTGTTGAAACCTCCATTAAAACTTCTGCTACGAATAACAGAGGTTGTTTTGAAAAAAAAAATCGAATCTTGTAACATTAAAAATGCCTGCAAAAACCTCTAGTACAAGATGTTTTCCTTGTAGAGCCTCCTTCCTCGGAGGGATGATTTTAAGGATGGAAATTTATTTTAAAATGTAGAAACCTTGACGAATATTACTAATCCTTCATATGCCAACTATAAATGTTTGGCGATATTTTTGTAAAAATATTCAAATTTCTATAGATTTTATATAGTTCGTATAAAATTTTGGTGATTTTTAAGGTAAAATAATTTTATCCTATAGAATTTGGGTGAATCATTTTTAAAATGGTGAATCGTTTTTTGGGAAAAACCATGGAAAATTAGGTTAGGAGTGAAATTTAGCCCCGAAAATCATCCTTGCTTCTTGCAGTCAACAAGTCTGTTCCTGGTTCACCCTCTTACTCATGTCAAGGATGATTGTGCACATTTCATGAGACTGTTACCCATGCTACAACTAAGTTCCACACTCTATAATGCAAAAATCTTAAAAACTCCTTATATATTGAAAATCCCTCCATGGAATTCCTTGATACAATCACCCTCATTATTGCTACACTAGATGTTGAAGTTATTCATCTTTCTAATTCCATAATCTTGGATCCCAATCTCCTTCTCATGACAAATTATTTGGCCACCCTCCCCATTGACCTCTTATTTACCCATAATTGTGAAATCAAAGATCATATTGCTTTCATGATCCTTAAAAATGGAAGTGAAAAATATATGTCTCTCGAGACATTATCACTTGTCTTTATCTACCAACTATTGATCATCCCTCGCCTTATTAGGTGGGTTGGATGCAAATGGATAGGCCCTATCTTTGGGTAACTAAGTGTTATTCCATTACATTTTCCATTGGTTCGTTTCATGAGAATATAGATTTTGATGTTTACTAGATTTACTTCTTGGATATGCTCTTGGGTATTTCCTATCAACAACATCAACATGCCATTTATTATTCCTCTCAAAATATTTATAAGTCAACCAAACATGTAAAAAATTGCCATACTTATGCTCTATATGGCCATGTTATTGTGACTGAGGTCAACCTCTACAAGTGTATTTCCCATTGTGCATTCCATCTTATTAAACCTAATACTATCATGGAACTCACTCCTCTAGTTATGCAACCTCTCTTTGAAGATTTTTTATATATCGACATTCCCCTAAATGGCCTTTTGTTGACTCATTATGCTCAAAATTCTATTACTTGGTCTTTGGAACTTTCATCCCTAATGCTCCAACATATTTCCTTGCTCCTCATGAGGCTACTGAGATGGAATTCAAGCTCCACTTTTTGTTGGAATTTAGTCACATTTAACCTAGTATGTCTCCTTATGGATCTCTCATGCTCCTTAACCCAAGAAATAACTCTAAATAAATTTGTTTGGTCATGACCTATAGGGCTCTCAGTAAGGTCATGATCAAGAACTATTATCCATTACCATGAGTACATGATTTGTTGAACCACATTCATGGTGTTAAATAATTCACAAAGTTGGACCTCACAATAGGTTATCAACAATTCCATATGAATTCCCTAAACACCTAGAAGATATCGTTCACCACTAAATTTGGCTTATTTGAGTTGTTTTTCATCCCTTTTGGGATCACAAATTCCCCCATCACATTCATGAGATTGATTAATGATATATTTAGTCCTTATCTAGGTATATTCTTTGTCATAAAATTAATGACATTGTTATATTAAATTGTTCCTGTGATGAGCATTTACGACATGTGCACCTCATTTTTTATATTCTTTAGACCAACAAACTCTAGATATTGCATATTCTATATTTGTAGAAACCTTCTGAAAAAGAAATAGATGCATCCCATTATGCCATTGGTGGGATTCTTAAATAGGGAGACCACCTCGTGGCTTACCATTTTGAGATATTGAATGAAGCGAAGATGTAATATAGTACATAAGAAAAATAATTTTATGCCATGGTGTAACATTGAAATAGAAACACCATTAAATTCTAGGAAAAGAATCCATCATGCACACTAATCATTATCCATTAATTTTTCTCAACTCCTAATCAAAGATTCAATAACAATGCCATCTCAATTGGGAATCTTATATACATCAATTTCATCTCATGATCAAGTATAAAAGGGGGATTGTGTATAAAGTTGTTGATATGTTGAGTCACCCCCTATTCAAGTACTAAAAATCCTCAATATACATTGTTATTCCTATGAAGACTGGAAACCTTTGTATGCTAATGATCATTTTCTTTGTCTCATATGGCTCATGGCCCATCATCCCACTAAAATCAATAAGACCCCTTTTCTAGGTTATGTTGTTCATGATGGTTGGATGTATCATTTTAATCTTCTTTGTGTACCTTAGACTCCAAATCACCACCCTTTAATCCATGAAGCTCGCGATTCTTCCTATGGTGGTCATTTTAGCAAAGCAATAACCCTCCAAAATCTACAGAAACAATTTTTTGGGCCATCCATGCAATGCCACATTGAGTCCTCTATTCTCCAATGTTTCTCTACAATATTAGCAAGCCTACTCACCACAAACAAGGTGTGTACACCCCATTACCAATCCTTCACACCCATGGGAGTCTATCTCTCTTTATTTTACGAGTGGGTCAACCATGGATCTTCATAAGAATGATTGTATTCTTGTAGTTGTTTGTTGTCTTTCAAGAATGGCTATCTTTGTACCATGTGCCAACACCACCACTACCTAATGAAGTAATCAATTATTCTTCACTCATGTTTGGTTTCATTTTTTCTACAATGTTGCATGATCTACATCTGAACTACGCCCACAAAAGAAATGGGACACTTAATTTCATGTTTTACAACATAGCTAAAATAGTCTATTAATGCCTTCATTAGGTTTTCTCCTTTTGATGCCTATTATGGTTATTAGTGTTGGATTACTGAGAGGGGGGGTGAATCAGTAATAGATCAATTGAATCATTTTTAACCATAAAATTCAAGTGTTATATCAATGTAGCATTATCATCCAATAGTTGCAGAGTAAATAAACAATGAACAAATGAACAATCATACACATACACAGTACACCAATGTTTTTATGTGGAAACCCAAATTGAGAGAAAACCACGTAATGTTTTTTCTTGTATGTCTTTAAGGATTACATTCATTGGAAGCACCAACTTCCTTTGTTTTCCATCTGCAACTGGAAGGAGGCTCCAACCCCCTAGTTTCTCAGGCTACATCCTAAGGGAAGCTCCAACTCCCCAATTCTATGGATATAACCAAAATGAGGCTACAACCCCCTATGTTCTCCGACTACAACCAAAAGGTGGATACAAACACATTTCCTTGCCTCGTCCAACCGCCCTAAAATATATGTAGAATTATGGAACCATTGTCACACTATCTATGTGTGATATACTATTGTAAACCTGTACCAATCAACCTGCACCAAACAACATGTACCAATAACCTGAACCATGCATCAACCTGTACCTTAACCTCAACAAAAATCACTCATCAATTCCATCATCCAAATCTAATTTGTAACTTTGTAACAGACCTAGTGTATATGATCACATACTTGCAAACCTTCCTTAACAAGAGACTAGCATTTTCATCAAATTTTACTTTGGTTTCACATGGCTAGTTTTGGATTAGTCAACAACCCTAACTTGCAATAATCATAACTATGTACTTGTAATGAATAAAGTTATAAAAATAGTACACAATTTTCTTCAGTGTCTTGTCTGCAATTTCTCCAGGTTTCACTTCTTGTAACCTCCCAGGAAATGATTTATAACAAAAATGGCATACCTTGCTGAATTCTGGATTATTCTATAGAGAGAACTTGTAGAGCGTTTCCTGCACATAATATTTATTGTATGGATATGAAAATGGTACACATAATACTAAAGAATGTACTATAACCAATACATTTTGTTTTACTAAATTTGGATCTGTTATGAAGAAGTTATAACATTTTTACCCTAAACACATGTTTTAGACTAGTTCTAGGACTAGCTACAAACCCTATTTTCCACGGAGTGTAACTCCAAAAATACAATGACCCACAAGATAAATTTTTTATCACACCTACTTGAATATGTTTCCTCAACGTCCTCTAGATTTCGCAGTATGAATCATTCTAGAAAAAAATTATTGCAAAAATGGTGAGACGACCTGTAAATAACGTACCTTAGAAAGCATCATCAAAATAATTTATCCTTCCTTGAATTTTGTCCTTCTTTACTTCACCTTCCCTCTAAACTTCTCCTTCGATATTCTTCGGTTACCTCGGTCACTTGTAGCTATTCAATATGATCAATTGTAATTAAATGAGAGACCATTTCCTCTTATTTATACTTTTATGTAGCTTCCTCAAGGGGTTACCTTCTAACCATTTTAAACCACTTTCCTTATTTTAGGGATAACCCACTTCTAACCACTTTTCCACTTAGTAATTTATCCATTAAATTTATTATTTAAATAATTTCTTTTGTATTCACATTGACTTATAGTACACTCATCACTTCGCTTTATTATTTACCTTCTAAAATCTCTTAAACCACTTTCCTTATTTTAGGGTTAACCCACTTCTAACCACTTTAGTAATTTCTCCATTAAAATTATTATTTAAATAATTTCTTTTGTATCCACTTTAACTTATAGTAAACTCATCACTTCACTTTATTATTTAAATAATTTCTTCTTTGCAACCACTTTGACTACTTTGACCTTTTGGAGCTTCTAGATGACTCATGAGGGTTTGCCAACTTCACATGGTCATAACTCTCTAACCGTGAGGAGTTATGTGACGTTCCACATACCACCGGAAATGGCATGACATGTACTATCCATATAAAATTGTATTACCTTCATATATATTAAAACTCATAACATTATACGTCAAACAAACTTGGGTCCATTACCCAAACCTTCGTGCTACCAAAATTCTCTACCGGACTTTCTTCAAGTGTTGACATCAGTGACAACCAACCCAAATAATAAAAAATATCCCCCTTCGGCATTGATGGAAACACTTTGATGCAATATTGAAGACATATCTGTAACATCACGCTCTGGCGCACTGAGACCACTTATTCTTTGAGGACACTTGCTCGCAAGTGATCTGGACCCTTTTTATGTTAGACCTATGATGTTGATTATGATGTGATTGACAGATGATATGATGTGTTACTATTCATGTAGACGGGTGCT